>CAXAMN010015780.1:505163-516198 GCA_963970005.1 Durusdinium trenchii | reverse complement strand
TTTCACGGTACGAAAATTTGGACCGTTTTGGGTTTAAGTTTTCCGCAATCCAGGTTGTTCCCTTCGCCACTGAGGAAGGTTGACACCCCATGGATAACGATGCAGTGTTTGGCCGTGGCACCTGCAACTTTGACTGCAGTCTCTGCATTGGCCTTTTTGTCGGCAATGGTGAAGTAATTGCGTGAATTCGTTGCACCTTCTCGGGTGGTTGTAAGAGCCAAGATGTCATCGGTGTCGGCTCCTGCTAAGTTGCTCGTCGAGATGTTGATACACTCGCACGGTAGGATCATTCTTTGGGTTGTGCCTTGCATGCACATTGGGCGAAGCATGACACCAGTGGACAAATCGTAGGTCTGAGGCAATCCGGTGACCCTCTAGAATGGAGGTGGTACCTATTTGCCAAGTGTCTCCCACTCGGCTGCACAACATGGGATGCTGAATTCCTATTAACGGCTCACACACTTCTTGGGCAACCCTTGCGCTCGTTGGCAACATTAGACTCCAAGCGGTGCGAGCTTGCTACTCCGGATCTCTCGGCGGCAGTCTGCGCCTGTCGGAAGTCGAGCGGGCTGTCCGGACTGGTAGCTGCATGTCCTAGACCAACAAGAAGTCCTTCTGTGCTTCCCAATGGCCTGTGGCCAACAGCACTAGCCGTTTCTTCTGGATCACTAAGACCAAAGCCTCGACCATGCCGAACGAGCATGTGAAAGACACCTAGTATCTCATGTGGCATGTACCAGGTAGTGGGGGCTCGTAGCCCAATGGGAGCTTTGAGTTAGAGCGTGCGATGGGCTCTCTGTCCATCAGCTACTCTACCAGGGCTCACCGAGAGCAATCGAAAGAAGGGTTGTCGGGGGACTGTCGGCGCGAAGGCAGATTTGAGGTCCATATCCTGCTGTGCCTCTTCACTAATGAGCAGGTCCACATTCTCCATGTGGGTGTTGAGTGGTGGAGTGAGTCTGTCCTTTTTTTTGGTCCCAGACTTGCCAGTGGTGGCAAAACAAACATGGCAGCCAGGGATATAGGAAGCCGCGTCGCTTGCGCGCAGGTCGTAGGTAGTGCATGCTGTGTTAGTTTCTGCCTTTTCTCTGCTAACTGGCCTCCGAATGAAATATCTCTGATGGTCTGGCTCCAGGTCAAAAGCAGCAGCAACTTGGTGATTGTCCGACCAGCTGGATTCTCTTTGTGCACGACTGCAATTTGAGGTGAGTGGTAAGAGCCAGCCAGGCGAGAAGGAAGGTCAGGGAACGAGTTTTGCCCGCACCAAAGACACCTGCTACTGCCAGGGCAGATCTGCCAGATCGGAGGGCCAGCGCTGGGCTGGAGGCCATCGAAAACGATGTGACCATTATCTTGCTGGGCGGCTGTGCTAGGGCAACAGCAAAATTTGCCGCTTGAGGACAGTGCTGTAACGGACTGCCTGTAGTCAGCAGCTGGAAGAGGGCATGCAAACTCTGCAAAAGGACCACTGTGCATTCAAGCTGATACGGAATGGGCACTTGGCCGGGGATACCCAGCACAGTGGGTTTGTGTTCTGCTGCTAGGCTGGCCATTTGCAGCAGGTGGTCAGCAGTGACAGTGTCTCCTGCTTCCGCAATGGCCAACACCCCGAACTTGTTTGCTCTCGATTCCAGCACACGTAGGCTAGGTGGGAAGGCCCATGGTGCTGGACACGCTAGTCCGGTTTCGGTTGGCGTGGGCAGCGGCACACAAAATCTTCCGGGAACGGTACTAAGGCAACGTCCCAGTGCCGAGGGCTGCTCAATCGACGGAGTTTCTCACTTGGAGGATTCCTTCCCTTTTCGTTTCCGAGCTGCTTTGAGCCAGAAAATTGTGGCAGCAACTGGACAGCGGTTGCAAGATCACTTACAGTACAATAAAAAGGATGGCCAAGACCACCCCTTTTTAGGAGGGAAAACAGGCCAGTAAGGTGCTGTACCTGTGTGTGTGGGCTGCCACGGAGGTCTCTTACTGGAGGGCGACGCAAAGGCAAGTAGGAGTGCTAAGACTGAACAGCACGCGCCGTGCTCCTTCAGAACAAGCGGATAGGCCTTCCCAGCCTGCGAGCCCATATAGACCGTACTTGAGGGGCTGCTCGCCAGTTGGTCAAAATTACAGCTCTGGAAGCGCTGGGCAGAGATAGCCGTTTGTGACCACGAAGGAAAGGCTACGCGGTGTTCATGCATGCCCTGCAACCCGGTAGCTGTTGGTGTGATATCCACGACGAGGCCAAACTTACGAACAGTGGGACTACTCCACAGTTCTTGTCTTGTGGTGGCTTCTTCGACGAAGGTGAGCTGCGGGAGAAATAGGGCTAGAATGACAAACACTTCTCGGAACGGGATCGGTGCCAAGAGGTCTCGAGCCATCTCCGTCAGCCATTGGGCACACGCACTTGGATTGCCTTTGCCGACCCGAAAGTTTTTGAGCAGGAGTGCCTGCGCTTCTTCCATGGAGGCAATTTGCTGCCCTGCCACGCAGCTTTGCAGCAGCATGAGCAATTCTTGGTCGGGTCGGTGGAGGTTGGACACCAACAAGCTGATAGCTCCTTCCCAATCATCGCTTGTCATTACCGTTTCAAAGCGAATCCAGGAGGCCAAACGCATAGGGGCAGCGATTCGATCACGACGAGGAACAACATCAGGGTGTGTGAGCTTCAGAGCAGTGAGACTGACTTTGCCTGTAGGGAGCTGGCACTGTAGCCAGTGCCAGTAACAGTGTTTGTGCTTGCCCATCCACCTTGCAGAGTCTTCTACATACGTGATATGCAGGGATCGTTGCAACATGTCAAGCTCGTTATCTGTCGGCTTCCAGTCACACAAGCAATCTTCAGCAGCATGGACAAGATAGTAGTTGCGCCTGTCAGGCTCTGCAGTGGCAACGAGTGCCGCTAACACACTCTTCGGCATTGCAATGGCGCCGAGGCGCGCTGTGATCTGACTGGCTGGCCAGAGGCAACGAATTGCTAAGGCAATCACTGCTCCAGTGTAGCTGCCTGCACTAAAGCCATTTACCGTAAAGTGGGTGGGATCTTCCTGCTCAGCCGGCCGAAGACACCCAAGCACTGGCAAGTAGGCAATAAGTCGCAGCGGCTGTAACGAAAGTAGCTTCCACCAAAGACCACTGAGAAAGGCCTGGTGTGGCAGCCGTCTGTGAGCTGGGAGTAGCCTTGCTGCTTTCAGCACATGCTGCGTACGTTGATACAGGAGGGCTGCCTTGCCATACCCAAGGTCTTGGCACGGGTTCTGCGTGAGCGCAAAGAGGGTGGCGACTTCATGTACTCCGGTCGACCAACCATAGGCAACACCCCATTCCTGATCTTGAAGGACATCTGCGGGGGAGAGTGACGGCCCGTAGACTTGACTTTCCCCCACAGGCGGACACATGCAATGGAAGTGCGGGGGGACATCCCCTTCAAGGGCTCCTCCCCCAAGACCACCACAATTGATTTGAAATACTGAGGGTAATGGTGGGAAGTTATGACCAATCCAGTACTCATTGAGTTGTGCAATCATCCACAGGACAGTGACCCATAGTATTTCACCCTGCTGACGCTGGTAGATGGCTTCAAACACTTGTGGTGCGATACCTTCCAAGGGCATAAACGAGCCTTGGAGTTGACAGAGCAAGTCGTTGTTGGCTTGAAGAAACTGCTCTTTTTTCTCCCGGGACAAGACACTTGGGGTGAGCCAAAGCAGCTTGCAGTTGCTCATACGGACATGCTTCAATGTCCTTGTGGATTGCAACAACCCCTCGTAGCTTGGCGACTTGACTCCAGGGCACAAAGAGGGGAGGAGACAGCCGTTGCGGACAGGGAATATGTGGACTGGGGTCAGGTGCCTGACTACCCTGCGTCGAGTCTCTTTCGATTGCTTTAGTGAGTCGATCTGCTCTTCTGGCAGAAGTGTCAGACGAGGGCGTGGAAACTGACTCCACGTCTGCATCACCATCCTCTGCCGGAAGACAGCTAAGGCTGTCCACCTGCAGTTGTGCTGGAAAGAGTTCAGTCGCTCGCGGACGAATCGCCCGCCACTTGAGTAGCAGGCAGAAGCGCAAAGCACTGTTCCCAGCTAGCGAGAACGTAGCCTGTAGACTGCTTAAGGAAAGTGCCGAAGTTCCGCTGCTCGAACTCACACAGGCAGCAAAGGAAGTCAGCAGCAAGGCATTGGGTTCTAGATGGTACTCCCGTGAGGACTGTCCTAGCACCATGCCAGCTGGAGCCAATCTACAGGCGGCTTATCCTGAGCTCCGCCAAGTCCAGCTCGACACCCCTGAGGGGCTGATTGCTGGCGTAGGGTATGCCTTGACACGCCCTCGTCACACGTTTCAATTCCATCAGGCCAATACGGCTGAAGAGTGGAGTATCATGCTCCCAACGAGCGCAAGGGTAGCCCAAGAGGTTTACGAGCCCCTAATTGGGATCCCCTGCTCTGCAACGTAAAAAATTGCAGCTAGCAAATAGGCACTGGCTCCATTCGTGCGAGGATCAGCTGGTTGCAGGGTTTCGCTTTGTAAACTGGGTCCACGATGTCTCGTGTCCGGAGACAAGAGCGGTTCCGCCGCCGGCTGCAACAAACGCCGTTTACCTGCAGATCGAACAATGGCTCCCCATGACAGACAGAGGAACCGACAGCATTCTCGTCCTGACCACTAGGACACCCAGTGCACAACATCTGCAAGGCTTCTTCCAACAGTCGGGGCGGCGAGCCAACGCAGAGACAGCAGTCAAAGTTGCGGGTGCACGGCCAAGCACTGTATAGTATTGAACGGCAAATCCAACTTTCTCAGCGGCACCTCGCGTAGCACCGACTTTGATCATGAATGCTACACGCGTGCCAATGTTGCGTGTAGTCCAGCCACGGACCTAACGGTTTCTGCCTGCCCCGTCACCACAGGAGTGTCACAAGTTCTCTCGGCCCTGCTCCATGGTGTTCGCACGCTGTATACCAACGACCAGCTCACCGTCAACGTCCGTGTGAAGGGCAACTTTTCCACCAGTCGGAAACTGGTGTTTGAATCCACAGCTGCTTTCCTCGCTGCCCAGCCACTGTGGACTGGATCGCTCCCAGTCTGCCTGGTCGAGCATCGCCAGGGCCACTCCCGGCGACTCCGGCTGGTGCTAACGTCGCAATCCCTCCTCACCAATGGGTAAAAGTCGCTGCCTGCTGTTTGGCTATGCAGCGGACCGATGTACAGAACCAGATTGGTTGGTCCTTCCCGATGGGCGCCAACCAAACGCCTGGCGGCTCCTGCATGCAGCCCGCAAGGGGGGTGACCGTCCTGCATGCAGCCCGCAAGGGGGGTGACCGGTTCTGTGTTGGCAGTGGCCTTCGTCAAAGCCAAGGAGTATCAGTTCGAATCACTCCACAAAATCTACTTCTATGATGCTTGGAGGTGGAAGATTGAGCTGAACCAACCGGGATCCCCCCGTTCTACATTGGACTTTCATTTATCGACTAGTATAAACGCACAAAATTAATAACTCAAACAAAGAATCATAATTGTGTCTTCACCCTCATCCAATTCATATTAATATTCTCTTCCACTCTTTTCTCTTGCTGGTAAAATATCTTTGGTCTCAGTTAAGTGACCCTGATGGATCTCGAACCCCCCTCCAGGATATTTACCTGGAGAGGGAAGCTACGCACGAAAGGCTCTGTGGCAAAAGCAAGCTGGCATGTCAACACCCTTCCAGGACGGTTACCCGGAGAGAGAAACTACGCACGAAAGGCTCTGTTGGAAGAGCAAGCTGGCTTGATGGCTCTCAGCACATACTTAGCTGGACGAAGGCAGTGTGAAACCGAACGACAAGTGAGAACTCGCTATGCGGAAGCAAATTGGTGAGGGTGGGAGGGGAAAAACAAATGCAAGATAAATGAAAGTCCAACTTGAGCCAAAATGGGTAACCTGAAAAACGAAGTCAAGTAAAACAACCATGAAACAAGTACATGTATCGTTCTACATTGGACTTTCATTTATCGGCTAGTATAAACGCACAAAATTAACAACTCAAACAAAGAATCATAATTGTGTCTTCACCCTCATCCAATTCATATTAATATTCTCTTCCGCTCTTTTCTCTTGCTGGTAAAATATCTTTGGTCTCAGTCAAGTGACCCTGATGGATCTCGAACCCCCTTTTAGATTATCAGGGAACTTGATCATTCGCCATAAATCCCCCCAAAGAACCAAGTGAAGGGGCAAGTTCAGCAAGAGATCAGGGTGGAAGAGGCCACTTCAGGTGAGTATCTACAGGATGGAGTGAAACTGGTCTAGGATCAATCCATAAATGCTTGAGTGGCAGTCAAATACGATCGGACAGTCGAATCCGTCCACCTGTGCTTGAAAGTCCCATCTACTCAAAAGATCGGCCGAAACGTTCGCAGATCCCGGTATGTGGGATACGTCCATCTCCATGCAAGAAATGGCTGCGATCAAGCACAGTTTTTCCAAGAACAAGCATAACGGCGAGGACGTTGTAAACATCCTGTTGCTTCCGGATTCAGCTCCAGTGTTGTCACTCAAACTTTTCAGGCAAATTGGCGCAACGGAACGAAGGATATGATTGCGCCGTCATCACTAAAAGTGCAATCTGAGCTAAAGTTTCCAAGCAGGTGACATGCTTTTGCATTTTGTGGGTTAAGAGGCACTTCATTGAGAGGGAAATCCGTCTGTTCGAATCGCTCCGAAAACCAAAGTGTCCTACCATCGGTTGCACGAATGAACCCTCCAATCTGACACATGTTACCTGAAGCACATGCATCAGCTGCAGCAGTACCCTGCCAGTAGCGTTTGCGCTGCATAGGTCGAAGTAGGGGCAAAAATTTAAACCAGTGGCGGAACACACGCAGAATTCGATGCGACTGAGCAGATAGTTTCCTTTTACTCGAGGAGGAGTCACAAACACGAAGCCAAATGCGTTTGTCTGAGATGCGAACTTGCTGGAGGTCTGCTAAGGCCTTGACCGCTTGATGTCGAACTGAGATGATTTGGCCGCCTGTAGGAAAGGCTGTAAATGGTGGTTGCTGAATGAATTTCAATTCATCAGACAAAAATTGTGGTAAACGAGGCCAAAAAGCTGGATCCAAGCTGAACAATGTGCCAGGGATGACATACAAGTCACGATATAAATGATGAAGCCAAATACGCATATACGGAAACAGTTGTGTGACCCACATACTGAGTCTAATGAATTTCTCCAAGGTTTTTTACGAGAAGTCCGGGAAGAGGATTGTAATTCCGTCAAGTAGGCCAAAAGTTTCTGCAATTTGTCCTGTGGCAATTCAATGTAGCCACTGTTAAGATGGAAAATCCAACCAATCCATTTGACAGATCCTGACAGCTCTGATTCACCCCAATCATAAGCGACAAAACACGCACATGAGAGTCGCACCTACGGGCACCATCATTTTGTTCATGAAAAATATGAAGTCATCTACATGCAGCAGTCCTGCATGGCTCCACCACAAAAGTTGGTGAAAGAAACGCAATAGCCAACCCCCTACGCGAGACCACCAGGCCGCGCTAAACGACGCTCCGAACGGGGTGACTCGAGAACAACAATTTTCCATTCAGGCTGAAGCCAACCAAGCCTTGTTCGCTAGGATGGAGAACGATTCGTTTTATGAGCGGCTTTGATGTCCAAACTGAAACCTCCCAGGTCGTCGGAGTGCTCCCTCACAGGCCAACAACGAAGTAAATCCTCAGCCGAAGGCAACGTTGAGTGCTCTGGGATCCAACACCTTGCATTCAAGCCACTCACTGAATTATCTACTACCAATCGCGGGGGCAAGTGGCACTGGTGGCAATTCCTAGTTTACCAATGGAGACCCCAAGTGGAAACTCCTGCTGAGCGTCTTCAAGCGATCCGGGGCACTGGAAGACCCAGCTCCTGAACCAGTTTTCGACCTTCATGATGTTGTATGTGCAGAACCGTCCAGTTAGGGAAGGCGCTCTTGACATTTTCTGCAACAGTGTCCACCGGAAAGAAATGCAGCAAATAGCACTGGGCATGTTGCCCTTTATAGGGAAACTGTACAACGAGGTCCAAGACACCTTGCCCTATGTCCCCACGAGTGCGGACGCCATGTGGGCGGTGTGCCCAGGTCATCGTAGAAGAAAAAGAAACACCAATGTGGGCAGTGTTTCCTCTGTACTGAAAGTGAAACAGGTGAGAAAGACGAGCTGCAAAATGTCTAAGAGCCTGAATTCTCTACAAAAGGCGAAATGCTTCTAGTTGTGGGTACTTGCGCAGATCGGCCAATCAAAAGTGGCCACACTCTCTTGGCAAGGATGAGGTCATCCAAGCCATTTGTATGGTTGGCACTCTATGAGCATGCACAGCTGTGTACAGCCAGCAAAGGCTCGTTTGTCGATGTAGAGCAAGGTGGGTGGGATGTGCAGCCCACCCAAGGAGGTGCAATTCTCCATTGTCGAACTGTTTTCCACAGCGCGCATACTCAGTCCGCTGATGAGAATCCGATTTAGACCTTACTCAAAAGACCTTGTCGACCGTGATGATCCGATCAAACCAGTGTGACACGGAAAGATAGCATGTCAATCTGCACATGTCAATCTCTGAGCAAACTGTGCACGTGCTGTCGATTGGTGAGATTGCGCGTTGAGCTCTTGCATGCTTGTGCACGCAATTGCAATGAACCACTGTGTCCGAGCCAAGGCTGGCGCCCAATCCTGTGACAACCACCAGCCTTAGTGCCTACTTGAGCATGCAACAGAGCACCATGCATCATGACCCCTAGGAGGCTGGTAGCGAGGAAGATTTCGACCTTGCTGACTGCTTCGAAATGAAGGAGTGCCTGCGACGCCCCACATCCAAGCCAGCACTGGATGGATCACAAAGGCTGAGGCTCGGATGTTCATCCACGGCTGCAACTGGCCGAAAAAATGAGGTACGTGCGCATGCCTATCAAGCCCTTCGTGCGCCCAACACAGTCGAGCCACATTTGGGTTTGGACCAATCGCTAGGGCAAGTCTGCATCGATGATGTCCGTTCGGGATGAAGGATGCGCAACTGCCAAGCAATCGGTTTTTTTTCCACGAGTGCGGACGCCGTGTGGGCGGAGTGCCCAGGTCATTATTGAAAGGGAAGGAAACACTACTTTATGAGGGGGAAAAGAACACAAGCGACCCAAAACAGCAAGAAACCACCAACCCAAAACAAAAAGCCAACACGGCCAGAGGCCGGTTCCCCCTCATTTAAAGTGTTTCCTCTGTACGAGGGTGAGACAAGTGAAAAAGGCAAAACCTGACTGTGAACTAACTATGGGCCTGAATTCACTACGAAAGTCGGTCGGCATGGTCAGCGCAAGAGCGGAGTGCAGCGGAGCCTATCAAAGGGGCCTCGCCCCACCCACCAAGCTGTGACCAAGAGGGCCACTGCGTCGAGTGGTAAAGGCGATGTTCAGGTGCTTTGCAAAACCTGCATTGTTTATTGTCAGCCAGTCTGATCCTTGCCCAGGGGAATCAGTTGTTGCTCTGCCTGGCGAGCCATGGAAAAAAGCCCATCACGTTGCACAACCCTTTCAACTGATTGCGCGAACAAGACGAGAGGCATGTCGATTGTGAGGCAGTGGAGGCAAAGACAACGAAAGAGGTTTGCTGACGATGGTGATTCCATCCCCCCCGAAGGGAGGTCACCTTTGCACCCCTTTGCATTCAAGGAGTGCCCACGTGGTACTCTCTGTTTCAAAAAGAGAGAGCGGCACTGAGATGCAAAAAGTCTCCTGTTGCGTGCAAGGCCCGGGTGAAACCAGTGAAACGTGGACCTATCCTAGCATGTTACTTGTGCCTTTTTGTACAGAAATGGTCATGGCGTGGCCGCTGCAAGGAGAACTAAGGTTTTTCCTGGCAACCTTCCATTTCCATTCTCTACCACCCGCCTCTTAGAAGCGAAAGCTAAGGCTCTCATTCCTACAGGCTCACTGTAACGTAGTTACTGGGGCCGAAATAATGGCTTAGCCTGAGCTTTCTTGAAACTGGCTCACAGAATTGAGACAGCAGAATAACAGTCCCTTCCACTGTCATTCGAGCTTTGCCAGTTTAGCGTGAGGCTGTTTGGAAGTCGTCTCTCCATTGGTCATCAGCATTTGGCGGCAGGAATCGGAGCCATTGGGGCTTGTCCAATTGCTCGCATTTGTCAAAGGCATTGAGCCGGGCATATGTCCCTCGCCATGTTTTGCTTTTCCTTTGTTTACGAACTGCCCGAAGCTGCGTACAGCCTGCAAAAGCACGCCGAGCAATGTAAAGCAGGGATGGTGGGATGTAGACTTCTTGCAGCGAGGTGCACTTGTGAAAGGCTTCTTGCTCAATGATGCGTAAGTTTCGGGAAAGGCTGAGTTGTTGTAGCTGTGAGCAGTGTGCAAAGGTTGAGCCCAAAATTTCAATGACGTCCGTCTGGGACAAATCAACAGTTTGCAGCTGCTGGCAGCTCACGCACGCGGCCGTCCCTATCCTGTTGAAGTCTGATGGCAGATAGAGTGCGACGATACCTGCTTCCAAGAAGCAGCAGTCAGGCAGACTCCGGTTCAGGTTAGTAGAGCCTCGCCCTGTCTTACCTCAGTCGAGGTGCTGGAGGGCCGTGCATCCTTGAAACACACGGGGCCGCAGCTGTGCTTGGGGGGCAAGTATATTGTCAGGGCACTGCGTCACTCCTATTTGTGTTAGGGAGCAACACTCCTCGAAGACCGTAGGACCGAAATATTGGCAGCCAGGGGCAATCACTACGCGCAAGGCTCGGCAGCGGCTGAAAGCACCATGCAGCAGGCTGACTACCGTGTCCGGTAGGTGGACCACTTGCAGCTGTCGACAGCTTCTCCACGCCGCTTCTCCTACAATCCTCATACCAGGTTCAACTAGGACATGTCGGACTTCCGTGTGAAAGGAGAAGGCTTGCGGTGGGATTTTATCGTTCCTACCTCGCGGCACTCTGATTGCCTTGGCTTCCCCGTTGATTTGCCCTTTGTGTGCAACCTCTACAAAACATGGCCGAGCAATCACATAGTAGCAGTGGTTGGCT
>CAXAMN010015780.1:474218-500163 GCA_963970005.1 Durusdinium trenchii | reverse complement strand
CCAATCCAGCTTTCTCAGTGGCCACTCCAACAGGTCTGACTTCGACACAGAATGTTACACCAGGGCAAACGTGGCCCTTAGCAGAGCCACGGACCTAACGGTTCTAGCGTGCCCGCTCAACATGCACGGTCTTGAGGGTGCCGCACAAGTCATTGCCGCGCTCCTACATGGAGCTTGCACCTTACACACCAGCAACACAGTGCCTGGCACTGCCCAAGTTGAGGGGTCCTTTGAAATTGGCAATTTAGATGTTCAAGCGGAGACTGCTGCCTTTCTCACAGCCACCGAGCCACACCCCCTGTGGGAGGGGCCAGCCCCCCTTTGCCTTGCTGAACATTATGACGGGAAGGTGAGACGCCTCAGGCTGGTTCTCACAAAGCAAGGTTGCCTCTCGCAAGGCGAACAAAACCAGTTCCTGAATCATACCCATCCACTCCATGGCAGCGGACTTTTGTTTGGCTATGCAGCAGATGGATTTGCCAACCCGGATTGGCTCATCGTCTCAGACACCAGTCACCCTGGAGCTTGGCGCCTGCTTCATGCGGTCAGCAAAGCAGGCGGCTCACGCTTCACGGTCGGTAGCACTGTCCGCTACCCGCCTGGCAAAAGTGATGTCGCCAACAAGGCAAGGCTGTACCAGTTTGAAGCCCTGCACAAAATCTACTTTTATGATGCATGGAGGAATGAGCCGATACTAAATCGAGAGAACTCCTCCCTGCTGCTGCCCCCGGCGCCTGGGATGCTACAGGAAGGATGCTATTGGCGCCCCGCAGCCGCTACTTCGGCTGACACGCAACCCCCGGCCACTGGCATGCCTGATGGCAGCTTGGCCCCTGATGATCTCGACCTGATCAGTTCCGATGGTCAGCCAAATCTTCTTCCATCGCCTGACAGTACATACACACAGCGTACAAAACTCTCATGACCAACCAGTCACGGGCAGCAGCCAAGCAGAAGAAGAAGGCTCCCCCGTTCACCTCTATCAGAGGGCTCTCCTGTTCGGGCCAGCGATGCTTGCTGCCATCTCCGCCTCATGCCTTTAAGAGCGTGTGCGCCTGGTGCACCTGTCTCTGCTCGCTCAGCTGGAGGACAACTGCTTGGGCAGTCACCCTCCGCCATCTTGTTATTGTCTTGGATGTTGGTGCGGTGTCTTGACAACCCGCTTGGGCAGGCTGTGATATCGGCAGGCTCAGTCATCACTCTTGCGGCTCCGGTGCCTTCGGCGGGGGGTGCGTCTTGCTGTTCATCGGCCTGAGAGCAGGGGGAGGCTGAGGGAGGAGACGTGGCAGACTGGGAGCAGCCCCCTTCCCCTGGCTCGCGATGTCCTTGAAAGCACTCTGAAGAGGAGTCATATGCTCCTCTTGTTGTTCGACTACTGAGTCATCCGTTGCAGCTTCTTCTTCCCTATCTTCGGCACCCTCATTAACGGGCTTAGTGAGTCACAGCTGCTGATTTCATCCGACTGAGGAGGTGACCGTACCAGCCGACGGTGCTGCTGGCTCAGAGGCCAGGGTCCAGTGAGACTGATGCCTCACAACAGCGGTTCGAAAGGGAAAAGCCGGCCACCTCCACTGAGACGGGTAAAGGGACCCTCCAGACCGCGGCCACCAAACACAGTGCGGTTAAGTCCAAGGCGGCCAAACCGTTGGCAGTGTTGCAGCGCATTGCAGAGAGTATCGAAAACACACCAGAACATGGCACAGAAGACGCAAGCCAACAGAGCATGCTCTGCGGGCACACTGGTCTAGTTAGCCTGGCTGAAACCCCTGTCCCAATGGGCATTAAGGAAGATCCCCACTCACCGGACGAGGATCCCCGAAAAGAGGACGCAGACAAGCAAGTCAGCCCTATTGAGATTGCCCTCGGAGAGGAAGGGGACCATGCTGGGCTCGCGGAAGCAGACCTTACGGTACAATCTGAGCAAGAGCGATGCAAGAGTTGTACCGCTTTCAAAAGCATTCGATGCCAAACATGCAAACAAAGGATGGCAAGAGTGCATCAGTGCAGACCCAGCGACAGCCACAACAGCTGCACATGCTGCGCAGGATGCACAAGCGGCACAAGCTGCTGAGCTAGGCCAACCACCAGTGGCGCCCCCTGTCGCATTGTACGCCAATCTGCCCACTGAATGGCCCCTAGCGCGCATCAGTGTCTACGCGCGCCACATTGGGGTCCTCCTGCGGGTTACGCTCAATAGAAGACTTGCGGAATTAAGCTTTAGAGGAGTGGAGTTTCAACGCTTGCCCCGAGAGGTTATTAAGCGCACCAGGGAAGACTTCGACGCCATCTGTGGCGCCATGGCCGCCCAACTAGCCGCCCTGTTTGCGTTTCTCCAACCGAGCGAGGAGAAGCCACAGAAGACAGACCAAGCTGAGCTAGCCCTCTACGCAGACCCGACTTACTGGCTGTATGGCCTTCTGTCCTTCTGTGCCAAGAGCTGCGAAGCGAAGACAGCAGAAGCAGGAGGAGAACCGGATTTCAGAACAAGCAAGGAAAGAAAACAAGACAGTTCGGCTCCAGCGTTAGAACCCACTCGCAACTCACTAGCACTGATGCAAACAGTCGTCATGTCTTTTGCGCGAGGCCTTTACCTTGGCAAACCTGAGCTCCCCATAGACCATGTGCATGTATACTTCCCTGTTCAAATTGCGCGCAAGGTCATTGCGCAATGTGAGGCGCTAAAGCTTAAAGAAGGCTCACTTGCCGCTGCTGAGAGATACAGGCGTAATGTGGATAACGCTGCTAACAACCCTTATGTCATCGTGGGGGTCTTTGAAGGAAGATGCTCGCGTGAGCAATATCCCCCCATCCCGAAAACCCCAATCCTGGCGATGGCTTATGAAGAAGGGATGCTCGACGCAAGCTTTGGGCAGATTGTTTCCTTTGCATCCTTTTATCAGACGAGCTTTCGCGTTGAGGTTCCGCTGTGGCGCAAACTTAAGGATGGGATAGCTGACCCAGCACTCGACAATCAAACAGCGCCGAGACGCGGTCCTGCCAGGGAGACCCCGGTAGACAAGGGACCTAGCCCGAGGAGTAGCGGTGATGCCACCAAAAGCCCGGACGCAAGGACAGACCGTGCAGAGGAGAATGCAGATGAGGAAACTACAGAAGAAGAGAGCTACGTCCCAGCCACGGGGCAAGGATGCTTCTCCTTTGAGATGAGCCTGGTGCAGAGAGCGGCGCAAACCTTTTTGCGAAGCGCTTGGTGGCTGACCACTATATGCAGGTTGCGAGATGGCTGCATACTGGGCTAGCCACGACCATCTCGAGGAAAAGTTGGCATCTTTTGTCCAAGCACCGCGCATACACTATTACCCCACTCGCCCTGCTTCGGGTACATTTCAAAATCGGATACCTCTCCACGGAGCAATCAGACAGAAAGAAGCCCTATGCTGCGACCGGCGTACAAGGCCAGACTGTGCGCGACTGGGAATGGCACGTCAACCAAGTCATGCCTACGGGCTATCTTGCAAGGACCTATCGCTTCCGCATACAGAGAGAAGCCGGTACTGAGATTGACTACTTTCGCCTAATAGATCGCACAGCTGAACTGCCCAATATAGAAGGAACACCTCGAAAGGCAGCGGTACACACCAAACCACAAACCTCCGCGTCTAGCAGTCAGTAAGGCAGGACCACAGTGAAGACGATTCTGTACCATAGAAACGAACCCAGTTTCCAGAAGGCAGTGCAGGTAGGCCCGGCGGTATCCCAAGATACTGTCGCTACTCACTAAATCAAGGGGTAGGGAGCTATCAAGTCAAATAGCTCGTATCTTGACATCGGACACACCTGCTACTGCTGTAGGACAGACTTCACAGACACCTGGTTGGGAGGTATAACACTCCTAAGTGGTGAAAGCACTGCAGAAGGAGGTAAAAGCAGTTCACAGGAGCCCCAGGCGGTATCCCAAGATGCTGTCGGAAGTATAGCAGAGAAGGTTGCCATAGGTAACTACTGTTTATCGTTTCCCCGAGTGCTGCCTATGATCCACCTGGCAGGCAAGGACACCACAAGAGGGCTCTGCCCGCATGTCGGCTCAAGGCGCAGCCTGCGAGGACTGCAAGAGAGGGCTGCCAACGGCGGGACAGTCCCCCATATGGCAGAGGGTGCAAGCAGAACCGTGCGCCAAGCACAGCAGGCTGAATGGGAAGAAGACAGCTTACTTCGACTGTACCTCACCACACTGGCGGGTACGGTGATACAGCTCCAGGTCCCTGTCAGCATCTACCACACGTGGGAAATGTTGGAGGAATACCTAGTTGAGCACCTGCCGTGCATTAGTCCCATCGAAACGTTTGGGTGTGAACTCACCTTACTCAATGCGGATACTCAGGTGGCGCTTCAAGACCCTGTGCAGGAAGAACTTTGGAATACCAATCACTTCTGCCTTATTGTGCACGAGTGCTTTCGGTGTCTAGAGAATAACAAGCCTCTGCAGGGGCTTGATTATGAAGACTGCCCGAAGGCGATTCGAGTCCCTGTCTCTGAATCAGGTATTCTTGAAGCCAAGGCCTTCCACTCGACCACGCGAGTCCGCCACGCCTGCTTAGATGTTGGCTTCAGTACAATAAGCCTGCAAGGGTGGCGGTATTGCCACTCCCTGCGGATCGTTAAGCTGCCTGATACGGTTGTGACGTTAGGATATGCAGCTTTCCAAGGATGTTACTCCCTACAGGTAGCCGAAATGTTGAGTTTGGTGTTCGAGTATTCTCCGAATGCTGTGCGTTGGAGAGTGTCGGTAACATTGTCGATGGAGGCAGCCATCTTGCGATTGGAGCCATCATCAGTCAATATGCTTTCGAAGAATGTGCTAAGCTAGCCCACCTATCCCTACCTCATGTGCGAGCAGTGGTGGATAGTAGTGCACTCACCTCCCCGCAGGCAGGATTACCTCAAGGGTGCTTTTTCGCAAGCGGCATCCAGCAAGTGGAACTCGGAGAGGATACATACCACATAGGCCACAGAGCTCTTGAAAATTGCAAAGTGCTTACCCGGGTCGACCTTTCCAATACATTCATACCCTACATATGCACACTTTTGCGCAGTGCCACAGCCTAGTAACAATCAGGCTGCCGAACTGCCTGAGTGAAATTAGGGCAGAAGTGTTTGTGGGTTGTAAAGCCTTGGAGAGGCTGACTCTTCCGGGCAGCATTCGTTATCTAGGATACAGGGCCTTTGGGGATTGTACAGAGCTCTTCTCCCTTGAGTATGCATGGAGCAAGCAGAAAGCATGGCGATATCCGTATGCTGCCGACAATGCCTTTGAAGGATGTCTCAAACTGACCACCCCTAAGTGGCTCCACCGCATCCCGCCTAAGGATAGTGATTGGATTGCCCCTTGTTGCTGACAGAGTTGAATGAACGCCTAGCAACAACTCATAGAGTAGTGCCAGGCCTGATTGAGCATGGACGGTTACCCAAGTAGCTGCCCCTCTGCACTGTGAGGCTCAACCCCCCAGTAGCCAGGGAATAATACTGCCATGCATTGTGACATGGAGTCGCAAACGAGCTCACTAGTCAGCAATGAACGACAACTAGTGGTCCACCTGCAGTTAACTTCTCTCTCAGGAGAAGAATACCAAGTCATTGTCGACCCCCAAGAATTTGATCGGTTTGACGAGTTTGAAACCGCTGTCCTGGAGCAACTCCCTACAATAGGAGGCACCAGCACATTAGGTTGCGAACTCACCTTTGTTAGACGAGACACCGGGCAGCTCCTGCGCAGTCCGGTATGGGACACCCTCAGAGACTGTAACCACTTCCAAATTGTCGTCCGCCAATGCAGTCATTGTGCAGAGCACAAAGGCCAGATGAGGAAGAACGCAAAAGCACTCCGAGTACCTGTCACCCGTTCAGGGCAGGTGCTCCCCCGCGCTTTCACACATTCGAGTGACATCAGACACCTGCAAGTTGAAGCCGGCATACACACCGTTGGGGAAGCGGCCTGGCAACATTGCACTAGGCATCTCATAGTACACCTGCCCAGTTCACTGCAAGAAGGAGCCTTCCGATGTTGTTATGCGCTCCACACAGTCACAGCCCCGCGCTGCATTGACTTCGGTTGCTGGGCTTTCGAGGAGTGCCACGCGTTGGCCTGGGTTGGAGACCCAGACCAAAGAAGCAATCAATTGGCACCGCAGCCGAGGCTCAACGTCCGAGCTTTTGAGAAATGCCGTACCTTGCGGACAATTGGCCTGGAAAGGACTAAATATAACCCACGAGACCCGAATCGGGTCATTCCAGAAGGCTGCTTCCTAGGGACAGGGCTAGAAATGATTGATCTCGCAGCTGACTTCAGCTGGATCGGACCAGCTGCCTTTGAACACTGTACAAGGTTGCAGACGGTGGACATCTCCCGCACTGGCATTCAGGAAATTGTAGGGAACGCCTTTGCAGGCTGCGCCCAACTACAGTGCCTCAAACTGACCAAGACCCTGAGACGCATTGGTCGAGAAGCCTTCATGAAGTGTAGCTCACTAGAAGTCCTACACACTCCACCTGCCTTGCTGTACATCAACAAGCGAGCCTTTGCTGACTGTACACAGCTCTGCAAACTCGTCCGAATGGGCAAGAAAGGAACTTGGAGGGGGACCTATGTAGAGCACAACACTTTGGAGATGTGTACCAAATTAATACTCCCATCGTGGATTCGGTCTCTTCCCAAGCCAGATGCAGTGAAAGAAGAGTGGGAAGAATTCACGATCAGTTGTGCAGAAGCCACTCTGAGTGATACGGCACGTTCGTAAAAAGCGTGTGATGACCTGGGAAAGCTAACCGTGCTACAGTACCATTGGCCCAGTGGTAGAATAGCAGAAGGTCTATGCCCTTCGACCCTTCTGCCGGCCTTGCCCGCGCCACTGAGTAGATAGCCAGCTCCCCTGGCTGCCTTCCAAGAGGTGGTCAGGGATGATACAGTGTACAGAAAACTAGCACTAGGAACAGCGACGTTTCACCCTTTTGTTTCACCTAGTTCATGGGGCTTGCGCGATAGACCGTACTCTGAAGCACTCGAGTGACCCAGGGCTGCAGCGGTACCTTCTTCGGCGCAACTCCACACCATGCCTGCTCTCGTGCCTGTGCGACGGTCATGTTGGTGCTTTGATTGAAATGGATGGTCCAGCTTTGCGATGAGACCAGGTCCGTTCCGTGTCATTTCTCTCATTGACGCTGTCACCTGGTCTCTCGTGCTCCTTGCTTCCCCCGCTGAGGGAGGCTGTGTCTTGCTTGCAGCTGCTCCGACCCTCACGGTGCCACCGCTTGTCTTTGGTATGTCTTCGTAGCAGCCTCCTTAGATTTCCGTCTTGGGACTCAGTTGCAATACTTGCAAGCCTCAATTGCAAGTGATTGCAGGGGTTGCGGTGAGAGGCCAGGTATCAATCCTGAACCTCCTACTACCTCTCGCTAGTCCAGGGTCTTTGCTCCACATGGCTGCGAGGCTGCAATGCCCGCTGTCGCTCCTCCCTTGTCCTCCGACCGGCATCCCAGGTGCGCTATGACCAAGCCAAAGACACGAGCAGACTAAAATTTTGTCTCGCAGGTGTGAAGAGTTCTTGACACGGTATTGGTCACCTTGAAAATACTCACAAGGTCGTTGGCGCGTACGCATTCTTTGATACAAGTTGTGCCGTGCCTTGCTTCGCATGGACCTTAACAGAACCTGATTTGAACCTTACTCTTGCTTTCAGTCTGCTCATGCATACGTATACGCTGTGCACCTTCGGTGGGATACCTTCCTGCCAACAAGCAGAATGCAGTTTTGTCCTGGACGTCCTGTACTGAGAGCGGCTTGAGAAGAATTCATCGCCCCGTTTCACTTCTGTGTTGGTCTTCGGATCTGCACCTTTTGCTCTTTAAGACTAGAGCGGACATGAGCCTGATCTGCTTGGTTTCTGTGGTTGTTTGTTTTTTGTGTATTGGGTTGTTTTGTGGGTTTTGGTTTGGTTCCGTTGCTCTCGTTTGTCAGGCTCATTTCCTCACACTCCTCATACGAATTCGACTCGGTGACTTGTGCCTCTCGGCACACATAGCGCCCCTACCCGTGCAAAAAGAAACCTGGGAGAAGAGAAACTAGTGGCAGCATTGCCATGCATCCGAACTTGGTGGTCACAGGAGGATTTCGAGGGTTGGAAGACAGTTCCAGATGTGATTGTGAGCAGAACGAGCTCAACTCTCGCCAGGAAGAGACACCCCCGACCGTCCAGTTTTTCGAAAATGCTGGTGGCGGACCTGTCGGTGAGTGGTGTGAGTGAGTGAGGTGTGTAAGATAGTGTGAGATGAGTGGTGCAGGATGAGTGATGTGTAAGTGGTGTGAGATGAGTGGTGAGAAAAGCAGTGGTGAGGGACGAGGTGATGTGAGTGAGATGAACGGTGAGACAGGAGTGGTGACGAGTCAGTGTGAGGTGTGAGACGAGTGGTATGAGATGAGTGATGAGAGGTGAGTTCAGAGAGGAGTGGTGAGTGATGTGTGGTGCGAGATGAGTGGTGGAGGGAGGGGCGGGAGACGGAGTGACGGGAAGACGGCGGATGCAGAATGAAGAGCAAGAACCCCGCGCAACAATGTGGGGAAAAGAGTGGCAAACGCAGTTTCTTTTGAACCTTGAAGTTGTGATTTCGTGGCAGGTAGGTGCAGCGCTTTGCGAGATTTCGCGGGACTCGCAGCAGATGTGCTCTCATATGTGTGCTTTCATCGTGCGTCCTATCTATGCCCCCTTCTCTTTCATGGGTGTACATGACATGTGCTTTCATATGTGTGCCCTCCAGCCTCATCACCAATCGCCACCAGCGCCGCCGTCACCACCACCATCACCACCATCACCACCATCACCACCATCACCACCATTGCCACCGCCAACCGTCATCACCATCGGCACGTCTTTTTGGAATTCAACGCATTTAGATCTCTCTAGACCTTCTGCTCTTGGACCTCTTGATTTGGGGTCTCTTGCTGGAATATTTTTTTTGGTGTGTGCTCTAGGGTGCGGAAGTTGGCTTATTCACCTTTGTGTTCTTCTAATCAACATTGTTTGGGGTTTCTTGCCGGTCAATTTTTCTTTGGTGGGGCTTGTGCGATCTGAAAACTGCAGCCAAATCATAGAATGGAGATGGTTGAATGGTCGAAGGCGTGCAAAATTTCTGCCGCATATGGCGTAATCTTTGCGTTTCAACCAATTCGAAGCAGTGGAATGCTTTGCCTTCGAACCTCGCTGCGTGGAGTTGATCTGCGTTTTTCTGCAGCTGAAGGGGATCGGTTCTTTGAGGCAACCCTGTAGGTCGCACCATGAGCACAGGTCGCCAAACGGATCAGACATGTGACATGGCGATTGTCGCCGAGCCGGTTATTCTTTGCTTCTAAAGCTGCCTGATTTTGCCAACTGGGTGGTCACCTATGCTTCTTGCCATTTTTTTCCCGCAAAAAACTCAATCAAATATGGTTGTGGTTAGACATTGTTTAAGAACCCATATTGTTGTGTCGGCAACAGTAAGAACAAGCTCCCACGCAACACGCATCCGAATTCATTTTTTTGTTGTATGCGTTCCAAACAAAGGAATGAATGCGCCAAAACAGGTTGGGAACAAACCAATGTTTTTTTTGGCTATGTGGTGTTTGGAGGAACCAACAAAACGGCAATCACTCCTGGCGAAAGTGTGTTCCAAGACTGATCAAGAATCAAAACCAACCTTAAACGCCGAAACTTTTGTTCACTCCATTCCATTTGAAGTCGGCATGTACATTTTCACCAAAGGTAAGATCAAACAACCATTATCTTAATGCAGACTTGTAGTGAGGAGATAGTACTCTACAACAGTACAATTTGATCTACAATTTAAAGGTTGTTGAGAGAGGATGAACTGAGCAGCAGGACGCCCTGTGATGTAATATGCCCAAGTCGGCAACACTCATAAGACAACAACTTCAGCAACTGTGTGAGGGCCATGCTCTATCACCCATGGGCTGACACAGCCACCAGCTGCAAAACACAAAGATTGCCACCTCTTCAGCCAAATGCATTTCCCTGCTTTCACTTGTACCAAGAGAGGTGGAACAGCCCATCCTGGTCGCCCATCCCATATGTACCACAGACCAGGGTCCTAGTTCTGGTCTCTCAACCTCTCTCTTGGTAGTGATTCATGATCGTTTTCTTCATGAAGGGTGAACGAACCCAACGCCTCCCGCCTCCATCCGCCTCCCGGAGTTCTCCCGCCTCCCGGAGTTCCTCCTGGGTCTGGTCGTGTCGTGGGTTGACGTGATGGAGACTGGCCAGTTGTCAGATGTGCAGCTCAGGCTGAGGTGTGGCTTTAAGCCGAGCTAGCAATTCTTCAGGTCAACTTGGAGTGGAGAAGTGCTGTAGCAGTGCCTCTCCCTCCTTGGCGTATCCTTTCTTCCCTTTTTTGGGCTGTAGTGCTCGCTCAGTCGCGCGGTTTGGAATCCGAACTTGGCCCCCGCCCACGCTCCGCTCACGGGTCCCACATCAAGGACCTCCAACCAACAGAGGTATCCAGTGACCTGAAAAAGGACCTGAATGACCCAATTATTTGTGGTGCAAAGGGTTCTTCAACCTCTATCGGAAGTCGAGGAACGGGGACGCCGCCGATTTCGGCTCGGTGTTTTTGGGAGTCTTCGCCACTGCGCTGAGGGCGCACTTGGGCGCCGACACCAAACCGGGTGGCCAAGAGACGAGAAATCTACCATAGCTCGGCTTCTGTCACGTCTTTCAGCTGGCCCCCAGCAAGTAGCTGGCAGCCACACTGTGGTCATGCCCCCCCACACTTCAAAGATGGCGACGCTGTTTTTACTGGTGACACTTGGAGGAAATGAACAGCCCATGGCAGCCCACGGTGTGACTTGCAACAAAGGCCCCCCGCAATTTGCTTTCAGCTGCCCTGCTACGGACACGATGCATGCCTCAAGCGCAAACCTTTCCACTAAAGTGGTATGGTGAGATCCTTCGTCACCTCTTGATGTTTTGTTTGCCTGGTTGGCCCAGAGAAGAAATCACTCCGTGTGGAGCGGTGTGTTTTGTCATTCAGATTCTTCAGCGTTCGCCCACCGAAACGACGCGAGCCGCATGCTTGATGCCGGGCCACGGGCCACGGGCTCCTTGCGCGGGGGGGGCTGCGGGCTTCACATGAATTTTGTGTTGTTTCAGTGGAACGTGCAATTGAGAAGGAGGGCAAAACCATGCCCATGCGACAGCAAGCAGGAAAAAATTGCATTGTAGATCCGGTTGCGAAGCTGTGACTGTGTTTTTATCCTTTTGTTGCCCTCAAGTTGTGTGATCAAAAAGACAGTTTCGTGGGCGCGAGGGCCACCGCTTATCCCCCAAACCCGCCGGCACAGTAAAAAAGAGCAGCCAGCCGGCCGAACATGGGGCAGCTGACTGTGTGGTGGAACGCTCCCGCGCCAAAAACGGCCAACGCAGCCGCGTTGACTTGGCCAAGGTCCCAATCCATTGGCGAAGCGTCGGCCTTTACAAGGCACCTTGGGTGGAGCAGCTTGCACAGCAATAGGTTCACCCACAGCGAACCCGGAGCAACCAATGTTACAAGGCAATTCCATCGGAGCGTGTTCTGGCTTCATTGTGAGCTTCAATTGCAAATGATCGAAGGCGGGCTTCTGAGCCCCACAGGCCGAGTTTCCGACGACACCGTTGCAACTATGCAGTGAAACGGCGCTCCACGGCGTACGGCGGTCGTGCTGTATAGGGACGAAATACCCCCAACTACTAAAGGTCTAGGATGGGAGGGGCTCTATGTACTTCCAGGCATAGGGTCTAGGATACTCACTGTGTGCATTGTAGGCCCTAAACCGTTGAGCATTTAGACCCTTTCAACTTTTCAGACTTGTCACCTTTAAATGTTTTCAGATTTCATTTTGGTATAGAGCCATTTTGGTTCGACAAACGACCACTGGAGATGAATGACAATGATGTGCCCACCAGGATGCTATCTCAAAACACACGCGCAAGGAACCAAACCGCCCACCAGGATGCTATGTCAAAACTCACAAAGAATCAAAACTTTTCAGGCCCCTTCGGTAAATCATCAGGTGAATGCCCATGAATGTCCTCCATGCTGATCCAGTTCTCAGATATTGGTGGAAAGCAGCTGAAGGTCTAAAATGGACTCCTCAGAGCTCCTGTGTATTAAAGATTGCACAGGTCACCAGGAACAATACTTTAGACCCTAGTGCCTGAACCCGCTGTCAAACAGCAAAAAATTGAAATCCTTTTCATTTGGTTCACTGGTGTTGCCTCTCCTTTGGAAAGCTGCTGGTGTTCTAAATGGTCGCCCTGGACCCCCTACGTGTTAAAGATTGTACAGGCAATGAGAACAACTTCCTCAGACCCCTTCGGTAAATCATCAGGTGAATGCCCATGAATGTCCTCCATACTGATCCAGTTCTCAGATATTGGTGGAAAGCAGCTGAAGGTCTAAAATGGGTTCCTCAGAGCTCCTGTGTATTAAAGATTGCACAGGTCACCAGGAACAATACTTTAGACCCTAGTGCCTGAACCCGCTGTCAAACAGCAAAAAATTGAAATCCTTTTCATTTGGTTCACTGGTGTTGCCTCCCCTTTGGAAAGCAGCTGGTGTTCCAAAATGGTCGCGCTGGACTCTCTACGTCTTCCAGATTGCATAGGCAATGGGAACAATTTCTTCAGACCCCTTCGGTGAATCATCAGGTGAATGCCCATGAATGTCCTCCATACTGATCCAGTTCTCCGATATTGGTGGAAAGCAGCTGAAGGTCCAAAATGGATTCCTCAGAGCTCCTGTGTATTAGAGATTGTACAGGTCACCAGGAACAATACTTTAGACCCTAATGACTGAACCCGCTGTCAAACAGCAAAAAAAGGTTTTTTTTCATTTGGTTCACTGGTGTTGCCTCTCCTTTGGAAAACTGCTGGTTGTTTTTGTGAAAGGTGTGTTAGGATGAAGCGTCCACTTGACATGTATGGCCACCAGTTGGTTTGAGCAGTCTACATGTGGTCAGGCGCACCATTTAAGACCCCACTACGCGGTCCCGGGGGGGGGTCTAGAACCTTTGCTGTTGCTTACGTAGACTCCATAGGAAAACCATAAAAGACCACCAGTTTTGGGGTCTACAATGGGGTCCTTGGGGTCCTTGCTTGTAGTAGGGGGGGTATGAGACGAAAACTTGCAACCGGCTTGTTCGCAAACCGTCATGGAACTGGGAGCTGGCAACATGGGCATGGTTCCAGTTGGCAGCGCCCATAGGCAGCTCGATTTCTTTTTGGATTTTATCATTTTGCACTCCTGCTATGTTTTAATGTCCGACAGCTCCGAAAAACGGGGTCACAGGTCCGGACCCAGTTCTTGTGTGGCCTTACATACTCCGTCGGGCTTAGGCAACATTCCAGGGAATTCATTCACTCAGACATGACCGGCGGCTGACCTTACCTCTCGGGACCCCGCTTGTCAGGTGAAAGCTAGAGCGCCGCGCTGTTTCATGGTAGCGGAGCGCTGGCCGTACTGAGCTGCGCATCACTACAAGCACCACGAGCCCATTGTCCTTGAGGACCGCGGCGGCATCCATTGCAGGCGGGCGGAGCCGCGCCACGAAACCTGCACTTCATCTCCGACACCCGCGCCTGCCACAAAATCAATATTTTTAAGGTGAACTCCGCGGGGCAAACATTCTAACAAACCAAATGTGCCTCCTGTGCTAGTTCTTTTTCTTTTTGCTGTTTTTCTGCTAACTGCACGAAGCTACTGTTACAGGTAGGAATTTCTCTGACACCTACACTATTCCAATGTATTTTGCCAGCTACGACAACTCTGTCTCTGCTAGAGATACCACATTAGCCTAATCAGCTAGCAGTCAATATGAAACCTGCACTATTCCAATGTATTTGGCCAGCTACGACGCCTGTGTTTCTGCTAAGGACACGAAATTGCTGTAATTAGCAGGGACTCAGAAGCCTTCTCCATTCCAATGATGTTGAAACATTACCGAGAAAATATATACAAGACCAAATTAAAAGTGCACCCTAACTACTACCTACCAACTACCAGCTACACCCCTCCAGCTTTGCTTGTTTATGCGAGCATTTGCTATAGTGCTAGTAACTGCTTGCTGCCACAATGCCTACGACTATTACTACTGCTACCACCACCACCACGACGGCGACAACAACTACTATTACGACAACAACAACAACAACAACAACTACTACTACTACTACTACTACGACTCCTACTCCTACCCCTACTCCTACTCCTACTCCTACTCCTCCTCCTACTCCTCCTCCTCCTCCTCCTACTACTACTACTACTACTATTACTACTACTACTACTACTACTACTACTACTACTACTGCGACTTCTGCGACGACGACGACGACTACTACTACTACTATTACTACTACTGACTGCAGCAACACTCATCCCCAACAAAGCTATATGGGCTTCTGTGCACGTGGAGGAGGCGAATTGCTGGTGCTGGTGCTGGGTGCCGGGTGCCGGTGCTGGTGCTGTGAGCTGGTGGTGGGCTGGTTGCTGTGAGCTGGCTGCGCGCGTGGTGGAAACAGGGTGCCGGTGCTGGGTGTGGGCTGTGGGCGCGTGGTGGAGACACGGCCCCGGTGCTGGGCGTTGGTAATGCGCGTGGTAGAGACAGCGGGCACCGGTGCCGGTGCTGTGCTGGCAGCGCGCGTGGTGGAGACTGGGCGCCGGTGGTGGGCGCTGGCTGCGCACGTGGTGCTGGGCTGGGTGCTGGTGCTGGGGGCCGTGAGCTGGCGTGCCGGTGCTCCGTGCTCGTGTCCGCTTCTGACAGTGAAGTGACAACAACCGCTGCTTCTGACAGTGAAGGCCGCTTGCAGCAGTGAAGGGCGACCAAGCGCCGCTTCTGACAATGAAGTGCCAGCAGTCATGGGCCGCATGAACTTATGCACGCAACATCACGCGGTGTTGTCGCTTGAGCATTCTTTGTCTATTAGCGCTGTGGGGTATTTACACTGTTCAGGTTCTGTTTTGGCCGACGGCTGTGTCAAGGGCTGGACTGTTTGTGCGCATACTTTTGTACGTATAATGTTCTATGCGCACACAACCAGTGTTTCAGCATGTTTCAGCATGCTACACACACAAGTCGCACTGGATTCTGCTTGGCCTTGGGCGAGTGAAACCTACGGGCTTTGCCGTTTGTGCGCATACTTTTCTGCGCATAAACTTATACGCAGTAAGTATGTCCAGGACTTAGAGATGGATCCAGGTTGGCATCGACTACCAAATGGTGTGGTTGTCTCCAGTGACCCCATTGCACCCCGGCTGAGCGATCCCAAAGATAGCATTGAGAAGGCCTACAAGTCGAGATTTGCGCTGTTGAAGGAGAAGTATGGTCTATGGACACAACTGGAAAGAACAGGAGTCTTCAGGAAGATTGGCGTGAACGATGAACCTTAAAGGACGTTCGTTTCTTTGCACCAAGCAAATTCAAGGACTACCGGGAGCCTGAATCTGAAGTTCCCATTTCGCGATTTCCTGGACCACTGAATGGTCAGAAGACGATGCCGAGGAGATTGAGGAGATGGAGCGTCAGATTGACAATCGTGACATCGAAAAATTGGTCCTTGCAAAGCATCCTCATGAGGTAGAACCTGATGAAACATTTTTTGCAGAGAAAACTTCCGTGAAGGATCTTCAAGTTGCATGCAAAGAATGGAACCTTCTTTTCTCTGGGAGCAAGGGCCGCAACTTGGAGAGGCTGATGAACTTGAAGGTCAAAATAGAAACACAGATGCAGTTGTCTATTGCCAACAAGATCTACGAAGAGCAGCAGCGGCTTCCAGTCACAATTGGGCAACCGAAACTCGCCAGTTTGGCAGACCAAGAGCGGCATTTTGTCACTCATATGCCCCATGCTGGATGGTGTCAAGCATGCGGCGTGCGTTGCCAGTCGGGCCAAAGAGGACAAGCGTGTGAATTGAGAGGAACAAGAAGACCAAGGAAAGAATCTCATCCAGATGGACTTTTGCTACACCTACACTGGTGAAGATCAACGAGGTGACGAGCGGACCGTTGGCAAGGTACAAGAACGGCAAGATCAGTATGGTACATGCTTGATCCTGACAAACTCAGAGACGAAGGCAGTACATGCAGTGCCTGTACCGTCAAAGGGAACAGCCAGTCTGAAGACCGTCGCGGAAGAAGTGATCAGGTTTGCGTTGGAAAATTCTTCCTATGACCAATGCATCTTTCAAGCGGACCCTGAAAGAGCTACACGGCAAACCCTGGGGTCAGTTCAACAGTTGAGAAGTGTGATGGGCCTCAAAACAGAGATCAGAATGACTGGCACAGGTCAGCACGCTTCCAACGGACAAGTGGAGGGCCGTCCAGACAGTACGTCGGCTGGCAAATTGCTTGAGAACCTTTGCTGAAGATCTTGCCCGGCTTCGAATTCTTGGTTCCTTCCACTTGTACCCATTTTCTTGATCGACAGATTCCGTGTGCTTGAACGCTGCAACAAGACGAGTTTTGAACTTGCAACGGGTCACAACAACCATGGAAAGTTGGCACTTTTTGGAGAGAGTGTGCTCTTCAAGAAGATGGTCAAGTTCAAGGGGAACAATGTTTTTGAACAAGGAGTCTAGACAGGCAAACACCCCTGGAACGACACCCACGTGATCCTCACTCCTGATGGCGCATTCGAAGCCAGGACTATCCGAAGACTGGCAGTTGGAGAGAACTTCATCGCCGCGGACATTGTGATTGCGAAGGGCCTCAGGGCATTTTGATGCGTCATGCTGGACAAACTCAGCGTACGAGACAGCCCAGGCTAGAGATGGAAACTGACGACAATGAGATGAGGCAGATCGCCACAGATGTGGCATCAGGGGTCTCCAGGAACACCGGCTCCAGGAACTCCAGCACCTCAACTTCCATCAGCTGGCGTGAAGAGATCACTTGAAGATGGTGAGGAAGAGGAACATGAGCCCAAACGACCTGATGAGACTATTTTCCCGCGCAGGCCTTGGTGGCACGGGCTCGGCTGCCCTGTGTGAAACACCGTGGACCGTGGATCGTTTGCGTTCCAACCGGTTTGCTTCATGCCCAATGCGTTTTCAATGTTGTTCGTGCAGTTTCTGTGTGCTGTTGCGAGCCCTAATTGTTGTTGCCAGCTTGCTAGGTCTCATTGGTTCACCCTGAGCAAGAAGGGGTGTGAAGGAAAGATGTGCCTTTGCTGGGCGCGTGCGTGCGGCCACGCCTCCCTGGCCTCCTTCCTCACGCTGCCCTGAAAATGCCGGCGGCAGCACCTACCGAGTCTGCAGACAGAAGGTGTATGTGAAACAACACATGTTTGAGCAAAGGCAGAGGTTACATGGCATCATGACGCGCAAAGGAAGAACTGTGTGGATTTGGTGTTGTGGTAGGCACATGGATCGTCGGCTCACGTGCAGCGCGTGGGCGTGCTCGAGCCCCTACAAGGATTGTTTCCATATTCTGTATGGCAACGGTTTTGTGATTGTGCGCAATACCTCCTCAGGGGTGGGTTTGTTTTCTGTTTGGCTGTCACTTTGCCAAGCGATGTGTGATGCAGCCATGTGTGGACGTCAGCTCAACGACATGTTTTGATCAAACCCCGTACTTCACATGCCCATCGACCCCCCACACTGCCCTACGCCCACCCACGCCCTACATGTGCCGAGGGGACAGGACCGAGGCGACAGACAGACCAGCTGACCAGCTTAACATGATGGCGAGACTTGTCGGGTTCAACGGTTGTTCCCACAATGTGGCTGGTAGAGGCACCCCTCGATAATCTGGCAAATCCACGCCATCATGCTACCGAGTTAGCGTTGTGCCGCTGCGTGGGCCAAAGTTTTGCCCCATGCTTGGTTTCCTTCGGCCTCGCCTTTGGCACCTGGTGGCTTTAGCGCTGCTGGTGGCTTGGTGGGTTTAGAACTTTTTGGGCGCAAATTCGGAACACATGGTCGGTTTGGTTGTTTGGTTGGTTGGCTGGCTGGCTGATTGGCTGGCTGGCTGACTGGTTGGGTGGTTGGTTGGTTGGTTGGTTGGTTGGTGTCAAACCGAGTATCCCACACGGAGTTGTTGTGTCACGTATGAAATCCAATCACTGTGGTTGTGGCCTGCAGGTGGTATGCGCCACTTGGTTTCAAAGCAGGCGCTTGCATTCCATGCCGCAGCTCACGCCTCTTGGTGGGAAAGTCGCCATTTTGCTGACATCCACAATTAATAGATCTATTGTTGTTGGGGGCATCGCGGGAGATTTTATAAGATAGGTGAGTAGTGAATGATCGAATCGACCTCGCTAGAATCATCACTCTGAGAAAGCCCAAAGGGGGCATGTTTTGATGTATTCTTTGGCTGCCCTTGCGTGGTCTAAGATGAGGGTGGTGGCACACTCATGTGGTGTGCCCGGCCGGACTGTTCCACTTGGCCCAGGTATGAGCAGAAGAATGAACTTCTGGCCGATGCGGCAGCCGTGGTCGAAAGGTTCGGCAGAAACTGGGCCCCTGTGTTGGCTGCTTTCACCTGGCCAGGTGCCCAACAACCACGGGGAACCCCAAAACCTAAAGGCCAAACCGTTGAAACGCGGGTGGCACCCCAGTTGGCCCGCGGAAGCTTCAATAGCAGTCCCATCACACAAATCATGTCAAATCAATCAGAACCCGTCCGGGAAGAAACCATGCATCATCTAAGCAACCCTTCGCTGACCAACGAATCTGCACTCTGCACCAACACAAGGTGATTCTTTACAAAAACCCTTCCGGCTCCGCCGCATTGACCCCGGGCAGCTGAGCCAACCCCTGAGCCCCCCGCGCGCGCGCGGAGGCACAACGCCGAGCGCGGCTTCGCCGGGCAGGGCCCGGACCCCTCGGGTCCCGTGGATCGGCCCCTGGGCGGCACCGGCGCGTGGTGCGTCCGCGTCGGGTGCGACGAACGAGACGGGCGGTGTGGGACGGATGCAGGTTGACCCAGTGTGGCCCCACGAGGGCAGACCCGGCAGTCCACCTATGGCCATTCTTGTGGAAGCACCTGCTCCATCACTTTCCATGGCTCTTTCCGCGGCCCGAGCTGTTCATCAACCGTCATGTGGGGCCACCTGAGCCGCCAACCCATGCGGCCGCTCTCCCGCGCGACCCGCGCGGGCGCGGCCCTGCTTGCCGTGATGGTGGCGAGCTTGGCGGGGCTCACAGGCGAGGACGGATGGACGCGTGGTCAAGTAGCCAACCACTGGTTGGGTAAGAGTCATCGAAGTGGAACATTGCATCGTGCATCATATGTTTTGGGATGGCCGGCCGCTCGTTTTATTCTTGGCACAGGTTTTTTTGGTCGTTTTCTGAAGTTTTTGAAGCATGGTCCATGGCCTGCGGAAGACCAATGTCCTCACTTACATACCAGGATCCCGACTTCACAGGTCACCACCGCCGCGACTTGAAAACGCCTACCAAAGCCTCCATGTCGGAGATTTGTTGGTTTCGGTGCTGGTCTAGTTCCTTTGGTGCAAAGTTGATTCACGGTGCACCTCGTCAAAGCCGATGCCGCTGCCTGGAACTGTATAGCCTTGGCTTGGTTCGGGGGGATTGGCCAGGTTCCCTTGTCAAGAATCACGAAGCTTGTCGTTCAACACCCTGCTCCTAGAATGGAGCTAGTGTGATGCCTGGAAGTCACCCAGGTTTCAGCTTGTGACTTCGGAAACTGATGCTTTTTGTTCAGAACCATGGGTCCTGTGCCATGGTACTTGCCTCATCCGGCCGCCCGCCCCCCCCCCGTCGAGGCCACTGCTTCGTCGCGACGGGCTCGCTGGGGCGGCCGCGGGCCGTGGAGCACATGGCCCGACAAGCAGCCGGGGGGCCCTACCTGGGCATGGGCGAGGAACAGGGAGCCCGGCGCCTGGAGACGTACCTGGTGGGGTTGTGGCGCTGAGGAAGTTCCGATCACTGGTTTGTTTCTGACAAATGCATGGGTCTTCTCCTCGAATGCCAGGACATCTGAATGGGGAACTTGGGTGAATGTCCCGACCATTTGTATTACAGTGGAAACTTCATGCTGACTCCGGTGACCGAGCCACATGGACCAAGTGCTGTGAACACCTGGTGCCTCACAGACAGAACTCCTCCACCCACCGTGCAGAGAAGGCCCTTCTCCCCGGCCCAGCGGCAGGCTCGCCCCGGCACCGGAGGGTCCAGCGCCCGCTTCCACAGGTGAAGAGAGTACGAAAGCGCTCGAGTGCGAGCGTGAGTAAGCCAAAGGCGCGGGGTGGGGCCAACTGGGCACGGTGGCCATTTGGGGGTCCGCCTTGGGCGGGTGGTGCCATGAAGCTGTTTGGTAACTGAGTACTTACTTAGAAGGACAAGCCGCCCTGGTTCCTGTTTCTGTCTTACAACTCGGAGCAGTTGTTGACCCAACGTAGAACTTCAAGGGGGCGGATATGATCTACCATCCTCACACGCCTCCTTGCTGCGGCTGAATGAACCCCGAAGCTTGACGCGGTCCAGCACAACGACCATCCACGAAGGTACTCTCGAGGAGACTTAATGGATACCGTGAGGTTCCAAGAGCCATTGCTTTAATATTGAATATGCTTTAATTTTTGATAGTCACTAGTCTTTACCGAACAACCATTGTTGCACTAAGGATTTGTATTATATTATATATATATATATCTCCAGCTCAACCAATAAAAAACACAGTTTTGGAAGGCTAAGTGATATGGAGGTGGCCTGTGAATCTGTGCATTCTTCTTGTCACATGCCTTATCACATGTGCCACGCGTGGAACATTGCGGCCAGTTTGGGGGGGGTTGAGAGAGGCTATCGAAGTTGATTCCTCCTTTTCACTAGCAAAAACTCTAAGATGTAGCTTCCTTACATTGAGAAATCGGCGGGGCCATCAGTTGGAACTCATGGAGATCAAATTTGCCAGGCTGAACCTGAGGGTCTTAGTCACATGATCAAATCATCCAGTCTTAGCCTTGAGGTCTTTAGTCTTGGGTCTCTTGGTCGAAGGGTCATGACCACCAACAGAGGTGGAAGGACACGACGGTTCGACCCTACATGCATTTAGGAAGCCGTCCTAGGTCAGGTCACTGGATACCTCTCCTGGCAGAGCCCGTCTCTGAGTTTCACTTTTCCTTGCTCTGGATGGTCTCCCCAGCTCACCTGGAAGCCCCAAGCCCAAGCCATCTGGGGCTGGGGGGTTGTGGCAGGTCAAGGTGAAGAAGCTAGGAAAGTCGAAACAAGGCCCACATGGGGCACGTGCGGCACGTGGCGGCACGTGGCTGGCGCGGGGCGAGCTGCGTGTGGTCTCGGTTTCCGCGTGGTTAGTCCGGGGGGATCTGGAGATGAGTAGGGTGAAGCCTCCGATGAGCGATCTTTTCACCACTCCTTTGGTGGGGAGGGGGTCCGGAGTTCCAAGTTTCTATACCAGCCCTTCAAACCTGGGCAAGCACGGTTGAAAAGAGATTGGCGACTGAGCCAGGGCGTCGCCTCCGTGTTTCGCCCGGGGGGGTCGGGGCATGGCGAAAGCACCTCGCCTCTGCCTCGCGAAGACCGGCTGAAAGCAGCGCAAGGATCCTCCGAGGACAGCGTGTGGGATTATATCCAGGAGAAGGACAAGGCGGCGCCTGATGTGAAAGACCAAGAAGACAGAGGGCGGGGGGGGGGGCAGCTCATCTCCTTTTCAGCCCATCCACCGGCTCCGCCTCGATGCCAAGCGTAAGAAACAAGGGGCAGCCCGGCCCCCCGCACCACCGTCCAGGCCCCTCGCACCACCTGCTCCGCCCCCACCACTTGTCCCAAACAGAGCGTCTTTGGGCCCCACCCACCCAGGTTTTCAGAGCTCCATGGACTCTCCCATTAGGGTCCCCCCGTCACCTGCGTCCTTCAGGTCACTGGAGATGGTCCGCCCACCCTCCGCGTGTCCGGCTCCAGGCCGCCTTAGCGGAGGGCGCCTTCATGGACACCTTCTTTGGCCAGGCCGTGCAGACGGTGGTGCCTCGGCGGCGCAGTGGAAGAACGTAGGTTGGGGGAGAGCAGTTGAGCACATAGCAGGTGGAAGTGATGAGGGGTTTCCCACTGGGAAAGCCTGTTTGTTTTCCAAAAGCGGAGTGTTTCAGTTTGACCAAGTGCTCCAACCTTTTGACAAAACCATACGAAACCATGGAGTTGATCAGTCCTTGATCCCCAAGAACCACGGACCTCCACCCAAACCGAGCACCACATTGAGTGCCGAGCGTGTGGCCGCGGACCGGAGCACGCCCCGTAGAACGACGGACCTCTTCGCGCGGCACCGCGCCGTTCGTCCGAGCCCGCGGCGTTCGGGGGACGAGACCCGAGACCTACATCGGCATCTTCGGGATCATCATCTGGGAGATCTATTTGAATACGTTCCTCAGCTCCGGACCTGGACAATTACTGTGCCGGACCGGGTCACGTTCTGGTTGCAGTTCTGCGGGGTGGGGGGAAGGAGGGCTCGAAAGGAGTGGGCGGCGGGTTTGGTGTTTCGTATTGGATGGGAGGATGGGAGGCGTTGGCGTTTGGGAGCAGTTTTTTGTGATTGACGAACATTTTGCAGTGCATTTGTGAGGTGATGAGGTTATGATGGCATATTTTAGGTTCTTCAATCCGTCTGTGGTGCCTTTGGCTCCTTATTTTGGGGTGTAGGTGCCACAGGCCTGTGCAGCCTGCGCAGTAGATCCGTGAGTGCATCGGGACCACTGGGTCTCCGCTGCAGGTTCCCAATAGCTGTGAGGAGTCCTGAATAGGATGGTAATTTGCCCAAAACCTCTAGTGACGTGATTTGTGATGCCCTACTTTCTTCATCGACAGTGCTCACTCTTAGTCTACATCGAAGGTGCCCAGATTCCAACTCCGGCCGTAGAGTCTCCCCTCGTTGGCTCCTTTGGGGCGGAATGACTCCATCGTCATCCTCCCGCACTGAATCCCATCGTCTCCTCAGCGCCCCGAGGATTTATCCCCGAGCCTCGCCGACCTACAACCCCATCAATCCCAGTGCCATGTACGACGACTCCGGCCAGGCCGGGTCGGTGGCGGGATGGAAAACGGAGCCCGGCTCCTTGGGGGATCGGTCCTGGTGGCTGTGCGAAAAAGCTGTGTGGGGGACATAGGAACATACAGAAACTAGATGAGTTTTGATTGGACTTCATAAATTTGCGTTTTTTTTTTGGGGGTTGTGGATGGCACCACTGTCCAAATCTTTTTCTGCTGACCTTGATAAGTGGATCCGTTCCTTTTTACTTCACTGGAGTTCCTACCTCCAGCCTCCAGGTGGCCTACGACTAGAAGCCGCGCGCGTGGGCCACCTCGGCCCTGCCCTCGAGTCCGAAAAAGGAGTTCGACCCCCCCCGGGACCGGCGTTGGGACCGAAGAGGAGTCACCACGAAGGGCGTGAACGGGGCGACTTTCATCAGGGTGCCGGTTCCGGTTCGGGCGGACGTGGTGGTGCCCAGAACGTCCGTCCCTGGATGGGAGTGAAAAACCACCCAACTGCATGTGACTCCTGGTAGACATTCCTTAAGTAGGGGAGGCCCTGTACCTAGAAGGTCGTTGGATGGAAGCGTCAGGAAGCGCGAAAGGGGCCACTGGCCACACGCGCGTGAAACAGACCTAAGTGCTTCTTGTTGGAGTTGATGTCCAAGAGCCTCAGTTAAGAAAGGGCAGGGTCCTGGTCTGTACGGGTGGCGAGAGGGGTGCCGTCCGCCAGATGGATCTTTGATCAAGAGCCACTCTGTGAAGATGTCCTTTTCACTGTTCGCTTCTTCCGAAGACGGGTTGTAATGAACTGTTGGGCCTCATTGGATGCCTGGAGCCTTTTTGTGACCCCTGTTTTGATAGGAAGTTTGACCATATATTGGATCGTTGATCCTCCAAAACAGGGGTCACAAAAAGGCTCCAGGTGTACGTGCATGGGAACTTGGATGATCCAAAAGTCTCCCGCCCCAGCGGTGCTATGGTTTCTATCAGGCCAGCGGTGTTATGGGGGAGCCTATTGGCCCCAAGCAGGTGGATTTTTCCGTTGAGAGCTAGCTCAAAGGGTGTCCCCCAAACCTGGAATTTTTTGGGAGGCCTCATCTCCTCGCACCTGTGTGAGGGGTGTCGCTCTCGGTGTCGGGTACAAGCTCGAGCTGATGGGCCTTCACCTCGCTGGAACCGCTTTCGCTCAGGTTCGCGTGGGAACCTCAAAGCTGAAGTCGACGGACAGGGTCTTCACCCACCGGGCCAGCGCCGAGCACCGCGCCGAGCACACGCGGGCGGGCGCTGGGCCGCCCGTGCCACTTGCATGCCGGGAGAGAAAAAGGAGAGGGCGTGGTAAGGTGAAGCTCTATGGTGAAGCAAAGCGCTCTTTTGGTGGTCCTCTCCGCGCAACCGGAAAGGTTCCTAAGTGTCTAAAAGTATATTTTTGGTTTTTGTTTGCGGGGGTTAGGTAGCTTCTGGAAAGGCGTTTCGCCCGCACAGTTGTTCTAGTGACTGGTAGGGGCATGTGATGTGACCAACATGGTGGGTTTTCACGTGTGATGTGCGTGCTGGTGCCATGGGGGCAATCCAAGATTTGCGGAGATGCTTCTGAGAGCAGAGCTGCAATGTGTGGCCAAATGGAGTACGCTACACCTACAGCACGTTCATGGTCACAGAGCAGTACTTGTAGACTGTATACCTCGTATACGTATGACAACCTACGAGTGCTCCAGTGCTGCGCGCTGTTCGGCCCGGTTACCTGTGGTTCTCACACCTGCCTCTGCTGAGTGGCATTTGGCTCTCAGAACCTTCGGGGGGCCGCCGGATGCCGCCGGGCCATTTCTGGTGGTTTTTGGTAGCTAAGGGCAGCCGAGCTGTTCGCTTCAAGACCACCTGGACCTCTCCATCAAAGACAGGTCTTTTCCTGAAGGATTTCATTTTTTCATGCAATGCTACTTGATGGTCCATCCCATCTAACAAGCGGCCAGCGATTTCTGGCTGGGACCCCGGAAAAGCACGTCTGCCAAAACTACACACCTTCATGCTGCCATGGGCGCTTCCGAAGCGCGTGTGCTTCGAACGCTTCGAGCGGTCCTGCTGGCCCTTCATGTGGCCACGGTTCACACGGTGCGTGAGGGGCATATACCAGCTGCTGCACACCTCCAGCAGCATCCAGAGGACGGTGAACATGAGAATCAGATGATGTTCTCTTTTTGCTTCGGTGATGGGTTCTATTTCGGCCGTAAACGTAAGTGAATTGTCGCGGATGCAGCCGGAGCAACATCATGAAAGCCAGCCCTTGGATTAAGGGAGCCACTCTTGCTTTAGAAAGAGTTGGTGTGTATATTGTATATATATATACACATATGCATACACATGGGTTGATGCCCCTAACTGCACAGCTTCCGCCCACACATCGCTGCTTCCTCTACTCCTTTGGATTTGACAGCGTTGGCGGCATTCTCCCACCAAGCAGATGGACATATGTACTCATCCCCTCCAAACATGTCTTGAAAACCGGGAAGCTCTCTGTTTGGAGACCGCTATGAGCCTCTACCTTCGCACATGCGACCTTCCTCGTTTTAGTCTCTCCATAGGCTCATGTGAATGGGAGTGGGAGTTTCTGTTTGGGTGTCACCTAGCATGGCTGGCAAAGGCTCTCATGTGAGTAGCGTTCCATCGATGGGCACAGCCAGAGCCCCTTTGGCCGTTGAAACTTCGTCAGCGATTCTGAGACTTGGGAACTAATCCTGGCGAACTCACCTCTGTCATCACCACGCTGTCCTGAGTCCTCACATATGGGTAAAGTGACCCCACTGAAGGAGTAGGGTGTGCTTGGTCGACGGCTTCCCATGTCTTGGAACCTCTCGGAGGTTGTGCTCAGCAACATGGGAGTGCCAGTCAAAAATGTATCTATTCCATTTGGGCCGCAGATGCCTGTCTGTCTGTCTGTCTGTCTGTCTGTCTGTCTGTCTGTCTGTCTG
>CAXAMN010015780.1:379620-474208 GCA_963970005.1 Durusdinium trenchii | reverse complement strand
TCTGTCTGTCTGTCTGTCTGTCTGTCTGTCTGTCTGTCTGTCTGTCTCTCTCTCTTTTCTGTTTTCCTTCTCTTCTCTCAAGCAAGTAAGAAGATCCCCCTTAGAAGCGCTCCATGTTCAGAGGCCAAAAAGGCACCTTGCCAGACCTCCCAATCACAGGAACCAACCGTGCCGCCACGTCGCGCCAGGAGCCGAAGAACACCGACCGCCGCTCGGTGGAAGGAAGGAAGAGGCACTACCCGTGGATGCGGGAAGACATCAGGCCTACGTATGGCCACAAACTCAAAAATAGTTATATATCGTACAGAAATAGGTAGTAAATAATAGTAATACTAGTAATGAATAGCATATACATATATGTATATATCTATATCTATATATATATATATACACCCATCCGTGATGGTATGCTGTAGCAGCTGACCTTGTCGTTCCCACGCAAACCGGCGTGTCCTTGCCCAAAGGCGCGCGCCAAAGCACCGTCTCCATCGCTCTCGCTCGCCGGGTCTGCGCGACTCGGCCGCGGCCGAGGTCTCCAGTGCTTGCGGGAGGACAACTTGGACCTGGTGGGCAAGCTGGACGCGGACGAGCGCTACATCCTTCGGGAGGCGCGGACGCTTTGGGCCGCCGTCGTTTGCGGAGTCGGGGGTCGTGCGGAGTCGGGGGTATAGGGGTGGTTAGATGGTCACCCTGTGAAAGAGGTTGGTCGGGAGGACCCAGCAGAGGTTGAAGAACCCTATAGACTATCCTATAGGTACCCCTCTAGTGTCCTGTAAGGTCACTTAACCTCTGTAGGTACACTGGAAAACTTTTTCCCAAAAACTGCTTTCTCAGTGGGTGTCGGTCGGGTGGTTGGTGTGCGAAGGACGCCCAGCCATGACCGTCATTCGTCATGAGATTTGGGGTGAATCCTATATAGGTGCCACGTCATGCCAGGTCTGACCAGGCGAAACCACCAGGGAATCTGCGTGGATCTGCCTTGTGACCTGAGGTGATTCCCACGAGTGATGACACTTCAGGCAGGGATGGTGGTATGCGGGTGGCATGGTGGTATGCGGGCGTTCGGCCTTCCTTGGGTAGGTTTTGTTTTTTGTTTTTGTCGTGTGGACCGTGTGTCTTAGGCCCCCGCATTCATCTGAAGATGTGAAGATCACACATCAAGTGATGAGAAGTCGAGCCAATTTTGGTTCAAGTGAGGATGGATGTTAGGACAGCCACTGACCCTTTCAGTGAAAGATCTTTAAATCTTCTTTCACTGTATAACTAAACTATGCATGTTCTTTCCCTGCCCATGTTCTTTCATGCAGCATCACCGGTCAGTCGTTGGTTGCACCGGAGGCGACTTGTACGTCTTCTGCGAGCAGATCCAGGTCCACTCGTTGAACGCACGGGTTCACCTCAAGCGCGTGGGTGAGGTGCCCGGACCTGGATTGGACCTGGATTGGACAGAGGTGGTGAAACGAGGAAAGAAGGGGCATGAATGCGGAATGGAAGGGGAACTCAGTACCCAAAGAGCTTCTGGATGTGTGAGACAGCTCCTGGATGTGTGAGACTCTTCCAACCTTTGCGTGGGTCAAAGGTTGATGACAGACATGTCGAAAGAATGAACGGTTTGTATTCGAGCAATTTTTGTACTTTTTGCAGCACCCTGGTTTTGGCTTTAGTCGCTGACTTGATCCCTCTCGGATGTGAATACATCACATGTGCGCATCACATCCAGAAGCCGGCCGCCGACGGCGCGACCCTCGAAGAAGCGCGCCCTGCCAGGACGAGTTCGAGTTCAAGTTGACGGGGAACAAGCGGCGGCAAGGCGGGTAGACGGGACATTCCAACGGAGGTGGGTCAGAACCCGACTCTTCGGCTATCCCAGGAAACGGAACCCCAGTGTTCCGGGTCCTATGAAACCGGTCACTGGATACCTCTCTTGGTTCCCTTGGTGGCGCGAAGCATCGACTTCCATCGGATGCCGAATCGGCCGGTCCTCGGCCGGGTCCCGCCGTCCACCGGGCCGCGTCGGAGTCGCCGCCGGCGCTGCGTCACGACCCGGATGGGCCTGTACTCTTGCGCCAGGGCGCCCGGAGCAGGTGGCCAGTGGTGAAGCGTCCTTCATGATCCGCGGATTCGAGGAGGGGGCGGAGTGAGGTGATGCCGGAGAAGCCGCCGGAGCCACCGGGGTTGTGGTTGTGGTTTGTGGTTTGTGGTTGTGGTTGTGGTTGTTGTTCCAGCTTCCTCTGCCAAGCTGAGAAGCTGGGAGTTTCAGCTGGGACCCGGCACGAGTGTTGGAAGTTTGACAGAAGAAGAAGAAGGAGAAGAAGACCGCGTTCCTTTCCTTTCCCCCTTCATGCTCCTTTTGTGGGGGCTCTGGCACCTTCTGGCACCTTCTGCGCCAGATCTTGACGACCAGCAAGCTCATCAGCTGGGCGGCCTACCTCACGGCCAACGCCGATCAGCTCCGAAAAGGAGCACGGCTGGTGGTGGGGAAGGGGTGACTGGTGGTTGGGAGGCTGGTTGGGAGTATTTGCTTCTCGGACCTCTTTGTGGTCACGAGGAGGAGAATTTCAGGAGAATTTCTAGCTGGGTGAGCTTGGCGCTGTCAAGACCACACCTGCAACGCCGGTCTCCCCGTCTTCATTTCGAGCAGCTCGTCACCCCGGACGCGCTCCAGGACAGTCGGGGAAGATTTTCTTCAACCTCTCTGGGCGCTTGCGCGCGCGGAAGGTGAAGGGACACTGGGAGACAGCACCTCGACTTTGGGATACGGCGTCGTCCGGCGTCTGGCATTGTTTCTTGGAAGAGGCTTTTAGGAGACACCGTTTGCAGGGCTTTTTTCTTTTTGAATTCATTCATTTGGCTGGACGTCTTGGCAGTTTGTGCAGTCTGTTTTGGCCATTTGCTCCAGCGTGGACCAAATCAGCACTCTCACTCACCGGCCTCTTCGCACCCGGAAGCTGTTTAACGGCGTGTTCCTCCTCCAAGTACCTGGAAGGGTGGCGCGGCAATCCACGGATGACTCCCGACCCCGGAGAGCTCAGCCCAGCCCTGGACGAAGCTGAGCCCTCCGCGGCCCGAGGAGCTGGTCTCCACGCGGGTGGGCTTCTGGAAGCTGCAGCTTCCTCGCCGCTGGACGCTGACGGCGGTTCCCGGTCGAGCGTTTTGGGCGTTTGGGGCGTGCACCGTGGGCGGTCCGCCGAAGCGAGGTTCGAGCTCGAGCGCGGTGGGTGGTCTGGATCAGCAGGTGCAACAGGGCCGTACCAGGACTTGTGCCTGTGAGGGTCGTGCTCCTCAGGACAGAAGGTCATCGACTTTGCGTTGAACAACTGGAATCTGGAGAAGAGGTGCGGGATGGGGTGACGCAACATCCCAGTCACGGCTCATCTTTTTGGCAGTGGGTCCAGGCCTTACCACCGAAAAATCATGAACTTGGCTCATGACCTTATTTCATCTTGTTTCCACCTTGCGTTCTTGCGCCTGCGAAAGCACCCGCGAAAGCGCCTGTGGTTGAACGACGACACCGCCAGGATTTTGGATGAGCTCTACGGAGTGATCAAGGAGGCGCTTCCCGTGAACTTCTTGGCCGTCCTGACCTACCTACCCCTGCAAGGCTACAACAACCCACGAGGCTCGCAGTCTGCCGACACCGAGGATCAGGGGGTTTCTTTGCAGCATTATGCGCCATTTGGGGCGCCAGTCTCATCCAACATTTGGCAGGGATTGCTCCCAGCTGTGGAATTTCAAACACAAATGCAATTTAAATCCTTTTGCTGGCGTGGCCCGCCTCCCTCTAAGGGGTTTTGGCTCTAGGCGTTTCGGGCTTTGGGGGGTCCCGAGCCGTGAAGGAGGTTCGAACACGGTGTCCCACCCGAAATCCGAGTGAATCGCCCAGAGCCGTAGACCTCTACCAGGGCCTCCTGCAAGTCTGTCCACGAACCACCCCCCCCGGACCGTCCGGGTTTTCGGTCCTGGCTTTTCGTGAACTCGCGTGACGGGTTCTGGGTGTGTTTGGGGCCCAACCGACCGGAGGCGCCATGCCCGGGGAGTTCCGAGACCAGCGCCGAGGAGGGCTGGGCGCGCGGCGCGAGTGGGCGGTGTTGAGAGGGATCGACGTGCTGGACTTAGCAGAATGGGATTCAAAGGGGAACAATTTATCAGGTCTCCACCTGCTGGAGTGTTTCAATGCAATTGACAGAATCGGTAGGTAACCGGTAGTAGACCTATGTAGACCATTGACCCCTTTTTTGGTTCAGGGTTCTGCAACTCCAAGGATGTTGGAAAGGATCCAATTCGTCCCGCAGGAAGCCTCCAGCGAGGTGCCTACCACTCAATTCGCACGAGTCCCGCATCAGTCCGGTCAGTGCGCTTGACCTGCGCTGAGGACCACAGGAACAGGAGGACCTGGACATCAAGGTGTGGACGTCCGCTGCCCCGCGGTTTCCCAGCGACCGGACGTGGACGCCGCGGTGGACGCGGCATCGTGCTGCGACGGGTCTTCGCCTGGAAGATCAGGAGCCCTTGGTGTAGCGGTGGTTGTTCCGACCAGCAGCCCTCCAACCCATGAAAAGTAGAGGTTTTCACATATATACAAGATTATACAGTAAGAATAAACTATGCATATTTAGTTTCGGGACACCAGGTTTTGGATCGTTTAGTGGGGCCACCAATCAGAAAAGTGTTGGTTCTTAGAGGTTTTCCGAGGCGTCCCAAAAAGCCACCGGACCTTGGAAGGTGCTGGTAGATGCCACAGGGAGCTCCGCTCGTCTGGTCATGCACCGGTTTCATCGGCCACGGGAGACCGCAGGTGACGCTGCACGTGGATGCGAAGATGAAGGAGCCCAATGGGAAGTTGAGCGTGAAGACCCTCTTCCAGTTCAAGATGTGGCTTTGGCTGGGCAGGAAGACCGAGAGAACATCGCACCCTTCCTGACATCCGAGCCGAGCCCACCGAGCCGACGCCACCTCCGAAAAGCACCGAAAACTTCAACACCGCAGAATGCGGGAGGGGGAGGAGTCATTGTTGGGGGTTTGGTCCATCATCACGATGAACATCGGGTTGGCTTGCGTAGAGCAACGCTCACTTCAGTGACCTGTCAAGTCCACGATCAGTCGCGAACCAGACAAACTGCATGTGCGCTCGCCCTGCTGGTCATGTTCTAATTACAGTCATCTTCACAGTCGCCGGTCAGTTTTGTGAGTGTTTTATTTTCCAAAAAAAACGATCAAAATCACAACCCTCCACAGCAGGGTCACCATCTGCGACTAGAAAAACCAGTCTACAAAATCAGCCTCCAAGCCATTTCGGAGACCTGTTTGGCTTTCGGGTGCTGCTCGTGGTGCTCCGGGCACGGCACGGCTCGGTTGCGGGTGGCGGGTTGCGGTCGGACGACCGCTGCGAGGCAAGTGGATCCAGTGCCCCTCTTGGATGCACCTGGGACCGGACCGGGCGGTTGGGCGGTCCGGAGGTGAACACCCACGAGCAGGGGGGGGGGTTGGAGAACAGTTCCAGGGTGAAGGCCTGACCCAAATAGGTTTGAATCGGTTTTTTTACAGGGCGCAGGGTTTGGCCATGTTTGGCCGAGATTCTGGGAGAGGTTTTCGAAGAAAAAAGAGGTTTTCGCGACGGACGACTGAAGTGTCCAGGCAGATTCCGGAGGTTGGAGGTTTGGATTCTCAGGCGCTGGTGTCTCTGTTTTCCAAACCAGAAAACTAGATTTCCTTTGAGAATTTGTGAGAGAGCTTGGTGGATGAAGGTGGTCCCTATCAGTCAAACGGGTTTTCCAAGTCGAACCACGTTGACTTCGTAGACTTGCCACGTTGACCTCGTGAGTGCCGCTCCCGCTCCCGCTGCCGTTGCCGGAGCTGCCGGAGCTGCGCGCGACGCGCGCTGCGTGATGCGAGCTCATCGTAAAGCGTGCGTGACGCGTGGCGGCGAGGTTTTGGTGCAACACTTCGATGTGAAGGAGATGGCCATGGAGGCCGTGCGGAAGCTCTTAAACTCCCAGGACGGACTTGACTTGGGGTGCTGGGTGAGGTCGGTAAGGAGTGGTGTTGGCAGCTGAGAGGAGGAGTTTCGGCCGTTTCTTCTGGGGGGCGGTCGCCAGAAGAGGACAGGCAGCGCCTCCGTTTTGGTTGGCTTTCTCTTTGGGTATCTTTTGGTCGTCTTCTCTTTTTCATCTATTTCTGAGCTCCCCTCTCGTTCTGTTTCTCTCTCTTTCTTTGCTTCCCTCCGATCATTCAAACTTCCCTACTCCGGTTACTTCCTCACATCTCATCTCCCCGGTTGGAGTCGCCTCCGCCATCTGGGAACGACCTAGACTTCTTAGCCGGGCCACATCTGTTCCCCAGTTCTTTAGCGAACTGATGCGGACCCTAGACGACTCGGGTCCCGGCCAGGACGTCATCGAGTCCTGGGCCCTGGGCAGTCCGGAACAATTCTTGGAGACCTTACGGCAATACCGCGCCTCGGTGGGCAGAGGATGTCAGAGGCCCGCTCGGTTGAGGTCCGTCTGGGCGGGACCGGCGGAAATGAGCGGAAAAGGCGGTCTGAGCGGAGATCAGAGGACTCGGTCGGTGCGTGGGGGTGTTTGGGGTTGAGGTGGGAAGCTGACCCACAGGATTCCAAGACTCTTTTCATGCAAAATTGTGTGGTCGTTTTGATGTTTCTTTGGGCAGTGGCCACGTATCAGGCAATTGAGCTGATAGACCAAAACCAACCACATCTGCAATCATCTGTGGACCATCTGTGGATAATGCCCCCTTATGCCTCTCCGCGCCTTGAGGCTTCGTCTTGAGCGATGCCGTGCGGCAGTTGGTGACCAAAGAAGGGGCCAGCATCGAGGAGAGCGGTGACGGTCGGTCCGGTCTTGTCCTCAAAAGAGTTCACCATGGAGGCAATGGAATGGGTTTTGGTGGAATGTCCCGCCTGAAGGCGGGGGCTTTGGGAGACCTTTGGGAGACCTCTCCCAATTTCAATACACGCCCAATCACACCCACACCCAAATGAATCCTCTTAGGAGTTTGTGTTGACCTCAATCCCCCAATTGCTGTGTGGAAACACATCAATTTTACGCAAGCCTGGTAGTGGTGGATCTTGACTTCCAGGTAGGGTCAAAGGATGGCGGATGGGACGGGTGGGTGGGAGTGGCGCGGTCTGCGCGGCTCGACGGTGGTCACGGTGGTCCGGTTGAGCTGAGCGGATCCTCGTTGTCTGCGTGCCCATGCAGACGGCTCACGTTCGAATCGGCTCGCAGGGCCTCCGTGTGGTTGCTGGAGCTCCTTCTGCCCTGCCAGGATTTGATCCCCTTCTTGCTGGAGGCCGCGGAGCAAAGGGCCAACGACATCTTAGCTCCTCGGGGGCGAACATCAGGGGTAAACATGGGGTGGATGTTCGGAGTGGTGGTGCGGCCTAAACCGACTGATTGACATGGAAGTGGGCCATTTAAACGAGCAAAGATGTCCGAAGCAAGTTTCTTCTTGGCTCAATGCCCCATGGAAAAGAGGAACTTTGCAAAGAGTCCTGAGGCTTTGACCGGCGCAAGACAACGCCAGAGCCCAAAACTGAGTTCCCTGTTCCCTGCTCTCCCCTGCGCACGGCTCACCTAGAAGCCCCGGAGCCATGTTGGGTTGTGGAGTGGAGGGCTACGACGCTACGACTTGCAAAATCTTGTCAGTTTTTTAGACCCCAGCTTTACGCTTTCACTCATTGGGTTTGTGATGGCACACCCATCTTTGAGCCAGACCCATTCATACCCACTCTGTCTTGGAGGGTCTTCACCAGGTCTGCCACTTGAGCAAACCGCCCTGCGCTCTGCTTGTCCCTCGCCTGCTGAAGTCCTTGTTGCTTCTGAGGTGAGTGGTTTGGCCCCCTTGGTGAAGGCGCTTCTGGTTTCAGGGGTGGCATCTTGGAATGGCGCCTCTTTCGACCATGGTCAAGGCGAAGGTCTCCATACCCTGGAAATCGAACCACCATTTTGTTTCATAGGCTTATTCCGGGACAGCCATGTTTAACACCACAAAAGCTAGATCAACCAACTTAAAAATGGTCTTGGACCTCCAATTCATACATCGCCTCCATCGGTAGCCAACGTCCCCAAGGGGCAGATGCGACCCAGGACCCTCCTAAGTAGGGGGCCTCAATCCCCTATAGTTTGTTGAGAGCGACCACAGGGTTTCGGCCGGCGCGGGCTCGCGCGGCAAGCCGTGCGAGCTTGGTGAGCGTTCTGGGAGGCTCACAAGGCTGGAGAGCATGGCCTGTTGAACAACTTCAGCGTGGCGGCCCCAGCGATGGAAGGTGATGGGAAGAGATGAAAGGGCTGGTACAGCAGCCCAGAACTCAGTCTTTACATTTACTCAGCATCATGCGGCGTTTGCAGTGATAAGCGTATATTTTACAGTAGTTTCAGAGTAGATGGCACAGACCTCATAATGTCCTTTATGGAGGTTCATATAAACCACCTCCTGGGGTCTGTGCCATCTACTCTCAATCCACTATAGCCCAGGCGAATCTGCTGAGCACCGCCAGCTGGCGCGGCGCCACGCGGCTGCTGGAGGCCTCGCTGGAGCCCGGAGAGGCCACGCTCTTCCGGGTGCCGCTCGGCAACGCGGCGGGCGGGCGGTTTGCTGCGACATGGGGGTGTCGGGGTGTGGAGCTTTGTGTTCTTGCGGTTTCATATGATGATTGATGATTCTTGGGATATGTTGGGATGGGCCTTTTTGTTGCGGCGGCCTCTCTAGGCCTGCATGTAGACCCTGAGCTAAGGCCGAAGCATGATCATTTAGTGCTGGAGATGAATCGAAGTCTGTTGGAGAACTTGGGCCTCCGCGTGGCTCGGCGGACTGCCAGGGCACAGAGGGAGGAATTGGCGGGTCTTCAGCGGCTGGAGAGGGAAGGGGAGGGTGAATCGGCCCGACAGGATCGGTGGAGAGTCAGGCTGAGTACGGGTGGGGGGTGTTTGGGATTCCAACCGGAGGGGGTTTAGACAGTTCTACGGCATACGGCTTTAAGTTTAACAAGTTCCCGAGGTTGCTTTTGACAGGCTAATCTGAAGTCGGGTGGTGGGTACTTTGGTGGAACGAATCTTGAGTGTGCCAATTGCATCTACTGCTCATGACTGCATGACGGGGATGGTGACTTTTGCGACCGTAACCGGTGTATTTCCAGACAGTTGCATTCATCGGTGTTTTTCCAACCTGTGGCCGGTGTTTTTTGCGACGGTCAGCTGTCGACCGGTGTTTTTGCGTCGGTTGTTTGGTGTTTTTGGCGACCGTCGCCGGTGTTTTTTCGACGGTGACAGGTTACGGTGTTTGTTGCGACGGTAGTGGTAGCAGTAGCAGTAGCAGTAGCAGTAGCAGTACTATAGTAGGAGTAGGAGGAGGACGAGGAGGAGGAGTAGTAGTACTACTACTAGTGGTAGTGGTAGTAGTGGTAGTAGTGGTAGTAGTAGTAGGAGTAGGAGTAGGAGTAGTAGCAGTAGCAGTAGCAGTAGCAGTAGTAGTCAAAGTCCGACTGCGTTTGTTGGTCACTTGCGCGTGTGATATTTGAATTTAACGGTTAGCCGTTCTTCTTCCTTTTTGTGCTTCTCTACGTATCTCTACGTCTATTTCTTGAACAAGGCCTTTACTAATCACATCCACCATCATCATCCACTGTTACAGGGAATGGGATAGAACGACCCAACTCATACCCCTTTTTGAGAGCACTGGTAGTGTCGCTGCCGCTCCTTTCCGAGGGGCGTTTGCCGGTGCCCGTGAAGGACACGGCCTCCGAGCTGACAATCGAAGGCAGAACGCGGAACGGGGGCGATGGTGGGCCGAAGTGGTCGGAGATTCGGCACGAAAGAGGTGGAAAAACTGGAGATCTGAATTATGGGACCTTCTATGTAGTGACCAGGGTCAGGGTCACTAGAGTGAGACATGGCTTCTTGGGGCTGTGACTTGCAGAGCATGTAGGCCCGGATTGCTCCCCTTTTTGGCCTCTCCCGGATTGATGGGTTCCTTTTTTTGGATCACCAATCACGCCCCGTGTTCTACTTCTAGGGGGCTAGATAGCCCTTAGAAAACATCTTTTGGATGTTGATGTTCTGATCTCTTCTTTTGGAACCGGGGCGTAGCGGGCACCTCCAACAGGGACACTGTTGATGGACCAAGAGATCTTGCAGTGTGTGCGGAGGTGATGAGGACCCCTGGCATTCGGCCAAAGTCGAGGAGTTGGTGGGGTCTCTTCGGTGACAGCCGTGGGCCCCCCAAAAAAATGTTGCCAAGAAAAAGGACAGGCTGAACTCGCGAAGCTTCTTGCAGGGCGCCCATGAAACCTTTGACCTTGAGCAGCCTTCCAAAGCCGGGCCGCTCCCATGTCCCCGATTTGGCACCCCCTTGCTCCTCCTGCTCTGCTTTCCTTCCAGGTGTGACCTTCGACTCCCGCACGCTGCGCGTTCGCCGTGGGCATGTGACCAATTGGCGTCACCCGGAGAACGAGAACGGGGATCGCTCCTGGGAGGCTCCGCTCCGCGTGCTGCGCGGCGCCCGTCGCGGCGTGGCGCGGACCGTTGGTTTTTGGAGCCCGCCAGGGGGATGCAGAGTCCGCCCGTCCAGCAGGAGGTTTCATCGCCTCCTAGTCCTCGAACAGGCAATGAGTTGTACGAAGGATTGGCGCACGACATGAACCCTGCGAACCCGGGAGGCCAGTTTAACGAGTGCATATTTTTAGAATCACTGCATGACTCTGCACGCCCGCTCTCCGATCACTTTTGGTACACTTCCTCCGATCATCGTCGATCCAGGCAGCCGACATGGTGGTTCACGGGTGTATCACGGGTGTTTCACGAGTGTTTCACGGGTGAATCACGGGTGAATCATGGGTGCATCACTGAATCACGGTAAACATCCAGTACTTCTAGTCTCTAATTCTCTAATCAAGTTTAACTAGTCTCTAATGCAAGTTCAACTAGTCTCTAATCAGGGTCTGTTCACGGTGAATCACGGGTGAATCACGGGTGGGTCACGGGCGAACCCGGGGGGCCACGGTATCGCCGTTTTCTTGAGCAATATTGGCTAGACGTAATATATTTGTTTATTGCAGAATCACTCCTGGTACTAGTTTAAAGGGGGTTAGAGGTGGCTAGAGACTTTAAAGGTGAAGTACGTTCATGTGAATGAATGTGTTATGAACAAGTTTAACGAGTACTTTGGTTCATAGGGAAGCCATCTCCATGATGTTTCGGTCGAACGGAAATAGTATAGGGTGTCCCTCCAAGCAGGTGGAAAGCACTTTGCTGCGCGTGTATCCCCGCTTGGCTTCACCTGGATTCGCGGGTGTGGCAGGTGGAAAGCCTGGAATTGGCGAACATGCTCCTGCAACTGCCACAGGTCGAGTGGGTCCCACGTTGACGGACGGTGGGTCAACTGAACGTGGGGGGGAGATGGCGGGAGACCGCCCACCCTGGACTGTCCGAAACCAGACGAGTTCGACCACTTGCCCTTCTTCCCCCAGCTTTCTGTGGCATTCCTCATCCCATATGCATTTACAAGGGGGGCCCCAACCACGCCCCAACCACCGCTCCGCGCCTGGACGCCGCGACGCCGAAGCAGGCCGCGGTGCGGCGCTTCAACGCCACGCTAGATCGCATCCGGGTGATCTTCCAGGACGAGTTGGTTCAAGTGAAGGGCTTGGACGATGGCCTCCAGGCCCCATGGATATGGCTCCGCTCCGCTTCGGCGGGGGCGGCGTTCCGGGTTCGACGGAAGGTCCCGGGGTTTGATTCGATGCCGTTTCGATGTCCCGTGGGCTGTTGGGGCAACTGTTCTGGAATCAGTCCGGTACTTGATGCAACACTTCTGGAACCAGGCCAATGACCCATATTTGGCAGGCTGTTCGGATGAGCACCCAGTTCAATGCCCAGCCAAGTCTGGAGGGAGTGCATGTCCTTTTCACTCTTGAGCTTCGTTTTGTTTTCCCATTTGTTGGGTTGTGAGGGTCCGTTTCGGCTCATGACCCTCCAGCCTGGGACAGTGACAACACAAAATGGTCCCTCCCAAACTTGTACCATCCAATTCTCCGAGCGGGCCACGCTCCCAAAAGGTCATTCTGGGCTGACGCGTCGGCGCGGTCTGCTTCGACGGCGCCAGGTGAAGAAGCTGAAGCCTCGCCAGCCGCTCCTCACCGCGCTCGCGCGCCTGCGCAGCGGCGCGCCCGAGCGCGCAGACGGGCAGGTGCCGGTGCGGTGGCAGCGGACCATCGAGCACGTGGAGATGGAGCTGCGCCTGGGTGGAAAGCCGAACCCCTGGGGTCAAGTGGCAGGTGGCGCTGGTGTGTGTGTGGAGGCGGATGGCTTGCTTCGGGCTGAAACAGCGGGTGCTTGGTCGCTGGTTCGTGAGGATGGGGCAAGGAAGGGAATCGGCGTTAGCTTCTTCTTCTTCTTCTCGTTTGGCTATCCAGGGCATTTTCCACCGTGTTTTGGGATGTAGGCGTTTGGGGACCCAAAAGCAGCCACCCGCCGTCCATCGGATTGTCGTCCGGAAACCTTGGGCCGGCACCACATCCGCCGTTTGCTGTGGGTTTTGCTCGCCCCCCCCCCCGTTACCTTAGAGGAAGTCCAAGACCACAAAGAGTCCGAAAAGAGAACCGCAGATGGCAGGTTTGGCATGGAGTCATGGTGCCTCAGTTCAGGATGAAACCTTCGGAGAAAACCAGACATTTCGCTGGAGTGCACCAAACACACCCAACTCATCCCAAATCCTCTCTGAATGCCCTTTGTCTCGCCAAAGCCATGGACACAGGTCCATTCAGGTCCACCTTTCTGCCACCACCGGTCCGGTGGCGCTGACCTTCTTCCAACACCCCGGCGCAGCGCCGGTGGCCCCATACCGTGGCCGCCGAAGGCCGTCGAGACCGTGACCGTCGTGTGCTCCGCCGAGGTTGGACTTTGTGGACTCGGTCTCCACGACGCTCTTCCTCACCATCAAGGGCACGGGACAAGGCCCCGGCCGCGGCGGACGGCTGCCGCGGGTTCGGTTCCGCGGATGAAACAGGCGGCGCACCGGGCCGAGCAGACGAGCGCCGGAAACGAGCTGCTGGTGCTCGGGTTGGCGCGTGGGTAGGTCTCGTACTGCGGGGGCAGAGGGGAGGGCGGGGGGCCAGGTGGGCCGAGTGGAGGCCCGCGACGGCCGAAACGAGGGAGGAGGGCATTTCGAGTTCGAGGACGACTCGCAACGAAGAGCCTGTCGTCTTCCGGCTGACCGTTCAAAGAATTGTTCACCGGCAGACCTGGTCTTGATAGTGTAAAATCCTTATGTCATAGTTGGTTGATACCCTCAACTACTTAGGGTGTCCCATGGTAGTAGTTGCTCCTATGTTGGTTGGGTAGTTGGCCTATTCATGGCGGGCCGGGATGCCTAGGGAGCAGCAGCCCAAACTTCAGATCTCTGGTCGCGCGTCCCGTCGAGTCCGGTGTAGTGGATCCGGGATCGGGAGAAAGCCCCACTCAACAATACTCAACAGCCAGCAGTCACAAAGGGGTGCGATCCATGGAGGTTCGGAGTGCCCATTATCCACTCACTTAGGGACCAAACACAACCCCTTTGTGACTCCTGGAGTATATAGGTGGGTGGAACAGTTCGGCTGAAATCTACTTCAAGTACTTCCTGCTATACTCTGCTGCTCGGATCCTTCTTCTTCCTCTTGCAATATCTTGGGAAAAGGATCCGGGCCGGCGAACCGCGTGTTTCTGGGCCTCCCCCGGAGTTTCCCCGTCGGTGGAGTCTCGTCGGAGCCTCGGCGCCCGCGAACCACCCGCGCCTTCGGCTCGAGGCGGCTTGGAGCTCTCCGTGGAAGGCCCCCTTCACTTCGAGGTGCGACCGTTCGAGGTGGTGCTCGCGAGCTGTGGCTCCATGGTCCATGTTCATCCATGTTTGCCAAGTGATGGGGAAGCTGTGGACATGTGATGAGTTACTGTTAGCTATCCCTGTTGCTACCGACCATCTCAAATGGGTGTGGTCAAGCACGCTTCGTTTCGTTTTATGTGGAAAGGGGTATGTTTATTGGGTGTAGTGTTTGGGGGCCTCCAGAGAGAGGGCTTTGCCTTGTGAGGCACCGTCGATCCTTGGATCGCAGGCCGCGCCTGGATGGTGTGCCCATGGAAGACCCTGTCAACAGGATAACGGAGCCATTTGGTAGGGCGTGCTTGTACCAGGACACCCTAAGGGGTGTCTATTGATAGCCCCAAAAAGAGGTTAAGGGGTGTCCATTAACCACCCCGACTGTGGGTCTTGGTATAGACATTCTGCTATAGTCTATAGAAGGTAGGGATGAGTTCAAGTACCGCCAGTTTCTCAGACCACCTCCCAAGTACCGCGCCAAAAAAGCGAGGATGAGAGCGGTCGCTAGGCCTACCCCGTAGGCTGATGAGAGTGGGCCGGACCAAATCGCGGACCACGACCCGTGCCAAAAAGAACACTTCGGATTGCTACCTTTGCCGATCAGTTGGGGTGGTTTTTCATTTCGGGGATCCGGCATTTGGACCACTCCGAAGTGTTTGGGTCAGTTTGCATACTAGGACCCCACAGGAGTTGGGTGGTTTATGGACACCCCGCTATCAAGTTCGACACCCCTGGCCCGGGTGTCTTGCCCCAGCAAGCCTGCAGAGCCGCAGCTTCAGACCCTGCAGGTGGAGATGAAGCCCTTTTTGCAGGAGCACTTGGCCAGTCGACCGCGGCAAGACTTCGGCTACCCGGTCGAAGTGGTTGAGGGTCCTGTTGAAATTCACCTCATCCCCATGGACCCCGTAGCGTTGGCTCAAGGTAGAGCAAAAGGTAGCGCTTACCGGGCTAGCAGGGTTAGCTAGGTAGTTAGTACTATTAGAGCTGATCCTGTAAAATACAGGTTATCAGCCGTAGGCTAGCTAGATTAGAGCTATGGACCCAATGGATGACGACGTCCCACCGAATGCCTATGGAAGTGGCTTTGACATAGTTCCGAGTGTGCCCAATAGTTTGGATGCAGTTCAACGGCATGAACAGGCAGTTGCACAAGTGGCTGCAATGGATCCAAGGGTTGCTTCGGAGGTGTACCAAGAGATGCTAAATAGTGGTGGTAGTGTTACTCTTCAAGAGGCGACACAAGCTACCCTAGCAGGTATGCCGTCAGCCACCGTAGCTGGTGCGCCAACAGTAAACAACTTGTTGGCAATGACTCGGCTCAACGTCGTCAACCTGAATGCAACGCCAAACGACGAAGAACTACGACGGGAGTTACAACAACATGAGTTTTTGCTCAGCGAACAAGCCAGGAGGGAAGCTGAAATCGAGGCATTGCGCTTCAGGAGTATTTACGAAAGAGAAGCTTCCGAATCTATAGCGGCAACAAAGGCTGCCGCAGAGCAGGCAATGTTGAATGTTCAACAAAGGGCCCAACAGCAAGAACAAAGTGTTCAGCAAATGGTTCAACAGCACGACAATGTTGCAACCAAGCGGTTGCAAGGTACATTGGAGGAGCAAAGGGAACATTTTCAACAGCGGCTAGCTCAGGCAACAGCAGCTCATGAAAAGGTTGTACAGGAAAAGAATGCCTTGGCAGAAGAAGGCAATGCTTTTGTTGACAGAATGAGAACTGAACATCGCCAGTATGTTGAGCAACAGGAGTCCAAGCTGAAGGCGGCCGTAGAGGCAAAGGATCAGGCAAGACATTCGTCTGCTGAAGAATCCCGGATCGCTATAGAACTTGACTTCAAGCGAGAACAACTGGACAGTTCGTTGGCAATTGCACAGGCAAAGATCAAAACCCTTGTTAATGAAATGGAGGCTACAAATAAGCAACATAGAGTTGATCGGGAAACACAAGAGCAAACTATAGTTGAGCTTCGCAAGGACAATGCAATGTTGAAGGGTGAAATGGATGAGCTCAGGCGTGTCGTACAGTCCTTGACAGACAGGGAAGAGGAACGCAAGGAAGCGGAGCGCAAAGCGCAATCCTCTAGCCCCGTTAAGCCAGGGCCGCAATACCCTGAGCCATTCACACCTCCTGCTCGACAAGATGCTCACCCAATTGGTCAACCGCAATCTTTTGAACCTCTACGCACGGAAGGCACTGTTCCAGCAACCTTAGACGGTAAGCCCCTTGATAAAGGTGGATCTCCTATAAAGACAGCTATGGATGCAACAGCGTCCGTGCGCAACACAGGATTCCCATCAATGTTCTCAGGGACAGGGGCGCCCGCAGCGGAACAGGCAACGGCCTCTACAGACAGGCAACAATTCAAACAACCGGATCCGTGGATGGAGTACATGAAGAAGTCAACACAATACAACTTCAGTGATGATCCTTTGTACAAAAGCTCCTTTAATCAGGAAGCAACAAAGACTAAGGATGATCGCAGAGAAGAAGGGCCGGCTTCTCAGGTAAGAACTCCACAAGACCAAGATTTGGGGGAAATCATCAAGAAGGCCTTGCTAGAAGGGTTTAAGGGCGCTAAAAGCAAAGACTCCGATAAGCCCAAGGCAAAGGAGGCTGACAAGATAGATCTCCCTGAATTCCCAAGTCCTGACAGGTACCGCACTTGGAGGGCCGCGGTTCGCGAAGCGATACGGTCCGCGTCCGATGACCCAGACGCTGCGTTCGCATGGGTGCTTGAGGTGTACGCCGTTCGTGAAGACAAAGCCAAGCTTTGTTCCGAATTGGCTGACCCAGGCAAGTTTCGGACCTTAGACACGAAACTACTTGCTGCTTTAACTAAGGTTGCCAAAGGTGAACTGTCTCAGCAGATCCTTAATTATAAGGAATCTGAGGCACAGCAAGGTCGGATCGTCCGTGGTCGTCAGGTGTTGCTCATGTTTGAAGTCCACTTCAAGACCAGTGAAGAAGCGGGTGCACTGTATGGCACTGAGGACCTCCTCAAGATCTCGCTTGATGGCGACGACTTGAAATCCTTTCTAAGAAAATGGGAGAGTGTTCTGACCGGAATGAGTCATGTCCCAGACCCGGCAACTCTCAAGGATCTGTTTTATAGAGAGGTTAGGAAGTCCCGCAAGCTCAGATTTGACCTTGATGTTTATGAACGAGCGCCGGAGGGAAGTAACGACAGAAGCTATGAATTTCTTATCAATTCTGTTCGACGTTACCTTGACAGGGAAAGGCTCAGGACCAATCGCGAAAAGATATCACAATCACACGCGGCAAAGTTCGCAAACCCGGCACCGCACGACAAGCGCACGCGAAGCCCAAGTTATGGCAAACGAAGCACAAAGGGTGACGGAAGCAATCAATGCTATGAGTATGCCAAAACTGGTAAGTGTAAGTACGGGAGCAAATGCAAGTACTCACACGACTCTAGCGCCCGTCCCCGCTCCCTTAGTCGGGAGTCGTCTCGTTCGCGTAGCGCAAGTCCGAGCAGCCGTTCATCGTTCAGGTCAAGCCGATCTCGAAGTTCGTCAAGACACACTTCCCGCTCCAGTTCAAGGAACTCATCAAGAAGCTCAAGTAGAGGGAGGAAATCTGACAAGCCATGCAGGTTCTTTGCAAAGGGTAACTGCAAAAGGGGTGACAAATGCCCGTTTAAACACGGAGACACCGCAACACCAGCCCCGCGCAGAAGGAGTCCCTCGCCCGCAGCTAAAAGGTCTAAGGACAAGAAATCCAAGAAGGACAAAAAGGACAAAAAGAGCAAACGGGAAAAGAAGGACAAAAGTCCAAAGGCCAGTCCATGTATTCAAACAGGTTTCGCAATGTCTTGCTTAGCAGTAACCGCAACTCGGACCCAAAAGAGTAAAGACTACTGGGAATTCTCCAAAGATGGCAATGAGTTGATTAGGCACCATTTGAAGCCTAGGCACAGGTCGTTTCTCCCAACACGTAAATCCTGTCCAGTTGAGTCATCTAGGTTGGAAGACCAGTTTACCATGGTAGTCACTGACTCAAAGGGAAAGAGTAGGACAATCAAGGGTAATTGGAAGAAACACCCAAACGCGAAACAGAAATTTGATTGGACTGGAAAGTCAATTTTCCGTGTTGTGCAAGAGAAGAGAATTCGTTTTGAATTAGAACCGGAGGTACACACCTTTCCTGTTTGGAAGGAAATGTACCGGCATGTAGTGAATAAGAGCAAGAAGCGGAACCTGTTCCGGACCACTGAGGAATGCCCAAAGTCCCGCGAGTGTGACACTAAGGACGCTATTTTGGCAGCGGAGTCACTTAGGCAGATGCTCGTTTCGATGGATACCGAGGAGCCTGCGTGTGATTTCCTTTGTGAGCATTCCCCAGAAGGCCCCGATGATTTGTGCTGCACAAAGTGCAGAACGGTTGTCGGAGAACAGGTGCCGTCATGCGCTCGCTTAACAGCGATGCCAAATATGGTTGGTATGGAGAAGTGGCTCGGTGACACTGGCACTGACCAGGACATCGTAGGCAAGGACTCTAAGACAGTCAACAGGGCCACCAAGATCTTCAAATCCAACGAACCAATCTCCCTCACTACTGCCAATGGACCTATCACTGCTGACGAAGTAGTAGAGGTGATCTTGCCAGGGTTATGTGAATCCTTCAACCCCTACATTCTCCAAAGTACTCCCTCTGCACTTTCAATTGGTTTGAGGTGCTTAGAACAGGGATATGATTTTGTTTGGGGAAAGGACACTACTCCCATATTTCTTCGACCTGATGGACAATGCGTTAAATTCAAATTGCAAGGTAGGGTTCCATATATTGATGAAACATGTACCCCATTCTCAATTCCTGAATCACTGAGGACTCGCCTTACTAAGGTACTCGATTCCATCCACCAGTTCACCATCGACCAGGGCTACGCCATGGCCAGCCATGAGTCTGAACCCGAGGAAGACCAAGAGGAGGCTGACGAAGCTGGCGTAGATGCCAATGCCGATGATGGACAGGAGGACGAAGAGGACAGTGACCCAGAAGTTGAGGTTCCTTTTGATTTTGAAGACGTTCCCGTAGCAGGGGAGAAGACCGAAGAGCAACTTCGAAAGGAAGCAAAATCAGGGGCGCATCAATTCACACATCGACCAAAGAATCCCTACTGCGATGTTTGTAGCGAAGCTAAAATGCTTGCTCCCTACGGTAGAAGCGTAGGCGGATCACAACATGTTTTGGCGCGTGGGTTTGGCGACCACATAGTGTGCGACCATGTTATTCCCAAAGATATTGAAGAAGGCATAGAAGGCCAAACGTCAATGTTGGTGATCAAAGATATTTATACTCAATACAGATGTGTTTACCCTTCTGAAAACAAGACTGCCGATTCTATTGTTAAGGCTTTCAAACATTTTCTGAAGACTTCTGATATTGTTGGTATAGTGTACACCGACAATGCTCCAGAAATGCTGGATGCCATAGAAGAACTTGGTTTCAAACACCAGACTTCTGTTGAATATCAACATTCCACCAAGGCGGTTGTTGAGCGTGAAGTCCGCACCATTCTGGAAGGGGCGCGCTCCAATCCCCTCCAGGCCAATATGCCTCTTTCTTTGTGGCCTTATGCCTCCAAACATCATGCGATGGCCATAAACATTGTCAAACAATTGAATGGTGGTGATCCACCATGGGCACTTCGTTTTGACAACGGATTTCTTGGTAGGCAACTTCCTTTTGGATGTCTCCTTTTCTTTTGGGAAGGTAAGTACGAACCAAAGAGAGGAAAGTTTGCCCCCAATGCCAAGAGAGGTGTTTTCTTAGGATACAACATTCAGGCCGGACATGTTTGGAGGGGAGAGTATTTGGTTGCTAATGTTGATAGTCTTGAATATTTCCTGAAAGAAGGGCATCTTAAAACGATTAGGACGAAACGCGTCGCCCTTCCAGATGGAGACTTCATCTTCCCTCTTCACTTCAAGGAAAAGCCAATACTTGACCTTCAAGATCTGGACTACCAGCCCGAGGCAGATGACGACGATGATGACGACGACGCTCCTCAAGATGATGGTCCTCCAGATCCTCGGTCAGGGGCGCCTGAAGGTGAAGCAGATGTTCCTGAGATTGCAGTAGAGGAACCAGCCAGCGTAGAAGCTGAGCCGCCAAAAGAGAAAGGGAAGGAAAAGAAAGAAAGGGAACCAACCTTGTTTGAACTTTATTATGACCCATCTGTCAACCCACACATGTTTCCTGACGGAAAACCAGTTCCAAAGGGTTATGTTTATGATGGTGTTCGACTTGTCAAAGAAAGAAAAGGTTCAAAGAGGGTTCCTGGATTCCCAACCGATTTATGGCAAAATTTGAGTCACAAACAACGCAAGAAAGCGTGGGACGACTACCAATTGGAACTCGAAAAGAAAAGAAAGAAGGAAGAAGCTGAGGCTGTGGAGAAAGCTTCCATAGAAGGAAGCCCAAGTGAAACTCCCCCAGCTATGGTAGCCGCTCCCGCTATGCCTGTAGAGCATAACGTATATGAACCTCACCGGAGCGACATGCGACAGCTAATAGAGGATAAGATCAAAGAACTTACTGACGAAGCTAACGCTAGTCTGTTTGCCGCTGTTGTTCAACTCCTTGTCAAACCCAAGTTCCAATCCTGCTTTGCTGCTGTAGCTAAAGTGTTGAACAAGAAAGAGATCGCAGCGTCCAAAGAAGCTCAGGCATCATTGGATAAGGAGTGGGATAAGCTTCTAAACAAGAAGACATGGAATCAGGAACGGGTCAAGGAGTGTAGACGTGTGGTTGATGAGGCACGTAGAAAAGGTGAGAAGGTTCATATTGGTAGAATCTTTGAAATATGCACTCTTAAAGGTAGTGAGTTGCCAGAAGGAAACCCTCAAAGAAAGTATAAGGGTAGATCATGTTTTCAAGGTAACAATGTGTTTGATGAGAATTCTGACTATGCTATTTTCTCTGAGATGTCATCCTCACCCGCTTCGATGGAAGCCGCCAAGATCTTAGATGCGTTCGGATCTCAGCCTGGGTATTCTAAGGAACAAGCGGATGCTCGGCAAGCATATACCCAAGCCGCATTCACCGGCGTGCCCACATGGTTGAGACTTCCTAAGGATCGATGGCCCAAGGGTTGGAAAGGTAAATATAATGATCCTTTAGTACCAATGTTGTTAGCTTTGTACGGACACCCCGATAGTGGTGGTATTTGGGAAGCGTACTTCGAAAAACAAATTGGTAAGAAGGGATGGCAATCCGTCTTGAAAGAGATTTGGCGTTCAGTTTTCTACCATCCAGAGTTTGATGCACTTCTTGTTGTCTATGTAGACGACCTCAAGCTCGCTGCACCCACCAAGAAGATCAAAACGGCTTGGAAGTCAATTTCTAGTATGATTGACATTGATGAACCAGAACCTTTCAATAGGTATTTCGGATGCGAGCATAGGGAAGAGCGAAACATCAAACTCGACATCAAAGAGCACCCATTCTATGACATCTTCAGCACGGGTAAATCCGCTGCCGCACAAACGCGAACTGAAGACTATTGGTCTTATGATGAGGAACATAACACATATACTAGACATCACGTGTATCCTAGGAAAAGAAGATTTGTTCCCGTGGACCAAGGTCTGACTGTGCCTTGCCAGCACTTCCTTGAACTAAGGACAACCATCAAGGACAACGAGGACACTGAGGTGCAAGATGATTGGACCGTCAATGGTGCCTTTAACGAGGGGGGCTGGTGGACCGGCAAAACAGTCTTTCAGTGCTGCCCTAACCGGCAAGCCGAAATAGACTACCCAGAGGGGTATGCCATGGCTGGCAAAAAGAAAACTGGAGTAAGAAACAAGACTTCAGCTAAACAAGCTGCACGTGCACAAAAGTTCACCAACATGTCTGACCTCCCGGTCGTCAAAGGTGAATGCATGCGCAAGCAAGTCAACTGTGTATATTATGATATGCACGATTTCTTATCATCATGCGTAGATGCATACTGCGATTTAGCTAAGGTCAAACGCAAGGACCTCAGGAAAGCTTCCACTCCGTTTCATGAGCTTAGAATTGCAAGACCTCGTGAAAACGAGGAGCAGCCTGAGGGTCGTTTGAAAGGGATTGCCAGCCGGATCCTTATGAAAGTTTTGTTCGCAGCGCGTATGGCGCGCTATGATTTGTTGCGAGCGACTCAGTCATTAGCCTCAAGGGTTGCAAAATGGTCACCTGATTGTGATGCAGGGTTGCATAGGTTAATTTCATATATTAATTGTTCATTAGACATGACCATGCGGGGATTCATGGGCGATAAGTTTTCAGAATGTCAACTTTGGCTTTTTGCTGATGCAGACTTTGCAGGGGAATATGACAACAAGAGTACTACTGGAACGTTTATGGCATTAGTTGGACCCAACACTTATTGGCCTATTAATGCGTTTAGCAAGAAGCAAACCGCCACTGCTATGTCTAGTACGGAAGCCGAAGTTGTTGCCGCTAATCACGCTGTTCGTGCTCAAGGCCTACCCTCGCTATCGCTTTTCAATTACTTGATCGCTATGAGCGACCCTAAGTGTCCGCCCCAGGCCAAAACGCGTCGAGCTGGCGTAGCTGCCAAGCCGAAGGCGCCTACGTTGCACGAACCCGTGTCGATCGCTCGAATCGATCGCGAGTTGGATGAGATTAGGTACGGTTTTCTCCATGACGGCCCTGAAAGTGTTGCTAATGTTAACCACCTTCAAGTTCGTTTAGGACCATGCTTTACTATTCGTTTTATGGAGGACAACCAAGCTACCATCACCATCCTTTCTAATGGTAACTCTGTCAACATGCGTCACACTGACCGTACTCAACGTGTTTCATTTAGCTGGTTAAAGGAAACCTTTGATAGTGACCAATTCGATTTGATAAATGTGAATACCCTCCATCAAGCTGCGGATGTTCTTACCAAACCTTTTATTTCCCCCCAGAAATGGAATTCAGCACTGTATATGTTGAACATGGTGCCATATACCTACAAACAACCCAAAAGCAAGGGTAACTCCTTGGCCGTGACGCCCTCAAGGGGCGATCCTGTGCAGTACTTCGACATCTCAACCCCTGATAATTCAGACAATGAGGAATTGGATCAGGGGGGCAATGCACTGCCCAGTCAGCAACCCAAGACAAAACAAAGGCTCATGGTCGAATGGTGTTGTTCACCTAACTCCAAGCTCGGACAACAAAGGGCCGCTTCTAAAGGATGTACTGTCTTTAGGGTTACTGAAAATGAGGACGCCACGACAAGGAAATGCGTTGAACAAATGACACAAAAGACAATTCAGTTTTGGAAGGAAAGTGGCAAATGTAACGTGCACGTCCACATTTCACTTCCATGTACGGGAGGATGCCCATGGAACAATGTGAATAAGGACTTGCCAGGTGGGAAAGAAAGGATACAACAGCATCAAAAGAAATTCGCTGCCCTCCTTAAGAACGCTGATAAGTTTCTTGAAGGCATATCCGTTGTTAAACCCACCATTTCATTTGAGCTTCCTTCATTTTGTGAATATTGGAAATGGAAAAGTGTGAAGAACTTTAAACGTAAGTATCGTCTTGTTGACTACAAACTTCATGGGTGTCAAGTTGGGGTGACGGACGAACATGGGACACCAATTAAGAAGGGTTGGACAGTTGCATCCGACATTGAGGCGTTTGCTGCTCTCGAACAGCTTAGGTGCGACGGACAGCATGTACACGCTCAGTCACGTGGTAAGGCACTTAGGGATGCAGAAGGGTACACATTTAAATTAACTGATAAGATACACACCATGTTTAGGAACTTGTGTTCACGTGTGTATGCTCAACCCTGTACTGAGGAGCCCACTGTTCATGCCGCATGCGCCACCACCACTCACACCCGCACTTGCACTCACACTCATACTCACACCCACACCTGCTCCACTTATCACCTCCACCATTCTCACATACCTCATACTACTTCCACTCGACGTCACAGTTCACGAACTAAGGTGCTGCTTAGGTCACTTGCTTCTCGCGCGGTCGGTGCTTCGCTCGCCAAGCACCCTTCATCGGGTTGCCAAGCCATGGGCGACCTGACGGAGGACGACCTGCTGCAGATCGAGTGGGACCAGTATAGCAACGAGCCCATCGAGAGGTATTTATCGGTCAACCACTCTCCGGAAACGGAGTCGCGTTGGACAAAGTTTATTGCATACGCAGTTTATCAAGGTATGCTATTGACCGAAGAGGGCTCGAAACAGCACCACGACCAATTGGTGGAACTACTGCGTGCAGTATATCCAGTCATGTTGTACGATTGTTGGGTGCGTGACTACATATTTACGGAAACAATGATGGGCCTTACAACCATTCATCCGTCTGCATTTGGTCACCTGAATGTGCTTGCGGAAACGCAACGCCGGAAGGCCGTGGTCATCGTCACCGATTCTATTTTGTGCTTCCTTAACGGGAAGCGAAGTCGTACAGCCTATGAGCCGGTACAAGAGTTCAATGTCGCTTTCGGCGGAGACTGGGACTTCATCGAGGTCAAGATCGTATGGGGTGCTGAGTTACCTCGTTTAATGGCAGAGTACAAGGCTGCTGTTGCTCGCGTAAATGCGAGGGCCTTGCTCAACATGAGGGATCCCGCAAGGGATACCCCGCGCATCTTTGGCTTAATTTGGTGGAACGGCAACGACCTCGTCGGCAGGAACGGAATCACGCCCAATGATTCTACGTGGCGCTATGAGGCTGCAAATCCCGACAGACTCGGTACGCAGGCGCGCATCCTTGGCAACGTTAAACTGTTAGCCGAATGCAAGGAGATCTCCGACGAGCTCTGCTGTATATGTGGAATATCTTCTTATCTTTTTGAGTTGCCTTCGTTTGTCGATATTTTCTGGGCAGAAATCAACGACATCATTGAGAGTCTCGGCATACACCGATTCCAACCTGACAATCTGGTTTACCAATCCGATAAAGTTGATCAATGGCATATGCGAAAGACGCAGGAGAACATCGATCGCTTCGTGAACTATGTGACCTCGATTGTCAAATTGTCGTACCATGTCAACGTCGTTGAAGCTTCCCGAGAGGGAATTGCCGCGCTCAACAGGGTGAGAAGATTTAAATACAGTTGGGATTCCTCAGCGACAGTCAAAATACCGGAATCGTATTTACAGCTTATCAATGAATTTGTTGAACAGCGAAACGCGCGAATGCAACAGACGTTGGGGAAGAGCAGGCAGTTTACTGTCGAGGAAGTACAAGCGTACAGCCCCTTTGAGACGAATGACGTGTCAGTCGAAGAGCTCAAGGCCTCCGTTAACCTGGAAGGCGAAGATCCTCAAGATGTGTTGCAGTTTATCAATGTTGTACCTGTTATTGAGCTACCGGAGGAACAGCCCGCATTGGACGAGCCGATGGATGACGTTGCGACAGCCGACGTAAAAGTCGAGCCGAAGGTTGAGGAAACCGACGCGGACGTTGAGATGCCCGATAGCTATACAGGCGCAACCGACGAAGTACCTGGACCTGATACTGGTATCGCAGGCGTAAATGCCTTGCCGACAGCACCAGAACCTGATCCACAGATGGCGAAGATCGAGGCCGAGGTTCTTGATGTTTTGGCTGATGATGAAACGACTGTTGAAGAAGGTGCAACCGGAGATGTTCCTATGATCCCTACGGACGCGGACCAACCCGCAGAGGGTCAAGCGTCTTCATCTGACCCGAGACCACCATTGCCGCGATTGCGAGGCAAAGGGCAGGGACAAGGCACCCCTTCGGCCGCTCCCGTAACGGGGAGCTTTCTTGAACCTGAGAACAACGACAACCCCGACTTGAAATTTTCTGGAAAAGGGAAGGGCGTTCTCGTTCGCGAGACGAAGCCTAACCCTGAGTACAAAAATATGCAGGTCGAGGTTGAAGAGGTTCTCGGAAGGTATCCTTACCCGGATCACCTACTCAAGGCCATCGGGAATGGCAACATCCAACTCCTCGAGGATGAGCTGGGCCGCGACGCCAAGCAGTACGTGCTGTACCACGTTACTGGCCATAGGTACTATTATGTATATGAGGATTATCATCATGGGCCTTGGGAGTGGTGCTGCTCCTGGCCACCTCATGTTCGTCGCGGTATTTCTGGTCTTCTTCGTGGACACGTCCCAGACGTCAGTATTTATGATCCGGCGTGTTATTTGCCAATTTACAAACTACTAGATTTGGCGAAGGCCAAATTCCCTGATTACGCTGGTTCTATGAATGTTTTTGAGTTGATTTCGATGGCTATTTATGACCACAAAGATCGTTTCGAATTTCAATGCGTGTACGACTCTCGTGTGAACGAGCAGCTCGAACTTTTCGCCGCCCCCGTCAAGATCCGATGTGGACAAGGCCACACTGACGACGTTCTCGAGACGCGATCAAATGAAGTGCTAGCAGTACTAATCTACTGCCGTCCTGACCATGTACACAGGTACAATGCTCGTTTGACAGCGCACGGGAACTGCGATATACCACCTCGGCTTTACCACCGAACGCATGAAGGTGCTGCGCGGTCCATTATTGCGAGCGGGCTCATTCCCGGCGGTGGAGCCGGTGGACCTAAAAGCAAAGGCAATTCCTTCTTTTCAACACAACCTCTGGGAAACCAGAAGGCGATATCTGGTGTTCGTGCTGACCGACCAGTGGAGATTTGTTTTTCAACACCGGATGTGATTGAAGCAGGAGTTGACCTTTTCCTCACAAATTCTGGCGCGGTGATTACCAGCCATCACGTCCCGAATACGTGTATTCTATTTGCAACTCGAGCCCGCGCAAATGCGGAGCCAGAAGTTTTCTATTCGAGGCCGCAGGCATTGGATCCTTCGAACATTGAGGTCGGTGTTCCGCAAGATGATGTGACATTGGTCCCGGGAAAAGTGTCGGAAGTACGCACCATTTTGGAAGGTACAAGCGACGCCACTCCCGAAGAACGCACAGCTAGCAGCAGTGCCGCAAAGAAGGAAGAGATGGAGGCAAATCGCAATACAGCTGTACCACAGATCGAGAGTGGATATTTTCTACATCTTCGAACTTTCAGCTGCGATAAATGTACGACACTTTCCTTAGCAGGAATGGCATCTTGTCATCGATGCGGAGTAGTATTTCAGAGCAATACAACAGATGGACCGATCTCAAAGTTTATGCGACTTCAGATGAGGCGTGCAAAGGTGCTACAAGAGCAGGGGGGCGTGCCCAAGAACATGACCGCAACAAGCATGCTTGACAGCATTGCCGCGCAGGACCTACAGTCTGGACGACCTCCAGCTCGTGGTAGCCCGTCAGTTGACAGTCAGATTATTCTTGCAGCTCGCGGCCGCCTTCGCAAAGCATTGAAATCAGGGTATGAGAATGTATTCGATCGATTCAACCGCGACGACGTCTTCGCTACCTCCTTAACCGGAGAAGGATGCACAGCGTTTGATGCAGCGCAAGAAGACTTGTTTGCGTCACTGCAATTACCGGCACCCACGAGATCAGCGAAGCAGAGATCAAAAGGGAAGTCGGTTGTCAGTGATTTGGATCGACTGGACAGGGTTGACCTCGCCAAGCTCGCGTATATTCGATGCGGTGTTGACAACCTACATACCTGTTTCAAGCAAGGCGTCGACGAGAACTTTCTGATCAGTTATCGCCGAGAGTTTATGTCACTCCGACAATACGCCGCCGTAATTGGCGATAGCCGAGATGAGATCAAGATCCAGGGCTTTATCCCCACGACGGACGTCTATGGCGATATTCATTCAATTCGTATTCCTCGTGGAGACACGACAGGCATTTACAAGATTTTGAGTGAGTTTGCAGAGCAGAATGAAAATTATGCAAACATTCAATATCAGAGGAACGCGCAACAGTCTGCAAGTGTGCAGGGACGCGATCGTGGACAGCCAGTTTCACAGATGGGCTTCATGAACATCGAACAGCGCATGGCCACGCCTTATCCCAAGTTTGCCGATTGTGGCCAGGACATGTCGTCTGACGAGATTCGACGGCTTGAAGAGATCTTGCTTGAGTTTGGGCAGCGTGGAGCACCATCTCCTCAAGGACCTGTAACAAGGCCCCCGTTGACGCGGAAGCGATCGCAGATGTACATGGAGACTATTGGAGATGCAGACAAACGACCGAGGCTGCAGTGGAGGAGGAAAGAAGACCGAGATCAATCTGGTCGCATTGCAACTTGGGTTGACAACCGGACTCCACCGCCAGGCGTGCCTCAGCCGCCAGCTCCCGTTACAGGGACGCATACCTCGTCGGTATTCCGTATGAATGCACCTCCTGCTCAAGGACAAGTTTCAGGAAAGGGTGACTCCTCTAAACAGGATGTCGGTGAACGGAGAGATGTTTCTGGAAAGGGCAAGGGCCAAGGCAGTTCTTCGGCAGCAGGCTCAGCCACTCCCGCAAAAGGGACGCCGCGTGGTTCTGTCGCCCGAGCAATTTCCCAGAGCCGTGTCCTTCCACCTAAACGTGGCAACATCCCCAAGAACCTCTTGGGTCCCCCAACTTCACCGCCACCGTTAACTGCACCCAACAACCCACCTGCAACTGGCCTTTCACCAATCTCCAAGCCACGTCCAGCCAAACCTTCACCTCCGAAGGTCCCACCACCAAAGGTGCCTCCTCCAAAGGTTCCTCCACCGAAAGTGCCGCCCAATACAGCCAGTGGCATTCCGGTACATACAAGGCGGACAGATTTCAATCTCACGCCGAAGCCGCCGCCGCTTACAGACCTTTACAGTCGGTTGCAACCTTCCGTAAAAGGAAAGGGCAAGGATAAGCAGCAGGTGAGTGTTCGAGGAGGACCTTATGCTCCACAGCAATGGAATGTACAAAACGTGCCACCGCCGCCATTGCCACCCGGAACTTCATCCGCTTCGGCATCATCGCCACATAATGCACCCTTAACTGGGCCGCCGACTTCCAGCATTCGTGGAACTATTGATCGACCATTGGAACCCTTTGATTTTCCTGGAGTACAATGGCAACGCGATGACCCATGGGGCGAGAACTATTGGCCCAATCACATGGAATTGTGGGAGTGGTTGAGGCAGGGATGGCATGACGAGACGGAGCGTTTTGGAATACAATTTCTTTAAGCAGATGTTGAATAGCTACCATAAATGGTATGCCTCGCAGTTTATGAGTGTTGAGATAAAGATCACCTTCTGACGCGCTGTGAGATGATGTTTCACTTCATTGTCTCACTTCCCAATGCATCCATAACAGGATTGCCATAGTCGGAGAGTGAACTTTTAATCAATGCTTAACACTAACCTGGGCCTAGCATGTTTAACCACATGCCGAGTGAGGCAAAACTGTACATTAGGGTAGCTACGTTCTCCTTGTATAGTGCATGCACGAGCTTGATGAGGGATTTCTAATATGATTCCTTCGTCGCTAGAATTTGATCCTCCCCGAGATTTTCCCTACGGGTAGCTCCTTGTAAAGGGGGGTGTTGAAATTCACCTCATCCCCATGGACCCCGTAGCGTTGGCTCAAGGTAGAGCAAAAGGTAGCGCTTACCGGGCTAGCAGGGTTAGCTAGGTAGTTAGTACTATTAGAGCTGATCCTGTAAAATACAGGTCCTCTAACTGTGCAGAGTCATAAGTAACAAGGTCACAGGGGGACGGCGGCAACCATCGGCAACCCCATTTTCAGCCGCCCTACAATATGGACCCCCTAATCTGGGACCTCTACCAGCACCGAAACCACCAACAGGCCTGTTTTGCATGGTAGACCGTTTTTTCCAGTCGCGACGACCGAAGTCGGATCCGACTCCGTCTCGGTGGGCCCGAGAGTCTGACTTGCGGAGTCTGACTTCGCCTCCGTCTCCGCGCTCCGGACCGGCACCGTCCAACGGATCGCGCGCAGTGCGCCGGCTCCGCTTGCACCGGTCGTGGGTGTTCGGACCCGTGAGCGAAAGGGAGCGACCGGTGGGAAGGGACCCACTGCAGGGTGACGAAAAGGTAGGACGAAACCGGAAGACGTGTCAGGTTGGATGGATGTTCCTCAACTAAGTGATTTCTGTTGGGGGTGGGTGGGGGAGTTTGAGCCGGGTCGAGCCACTTTGGGGTGCTTTGTTGATGTGTTTGCCCAATGACTGAGGATACATCTTCTTTCACACCGTTCTCCACCTGCATGGCACGAGCGACTCCCAAGTGCATCTCCATCCAGGCAGCTGGGTGCTCCGGTGCTCCGGTGCTCCGGACCGGGGCCGAGCAGGGGCCGTCATGCGCCGGCATGCGGGACGACCTGTTGGAAGGCGCTGGAAAAAAGTGCAGTTTCGGCATGCATCCATGAGCTGTTTGCACATGTTCACGTACCGCCGCTAGGGCCCTTGAGCGCATAGCAAAACGGGTGCGCAGCCCCGATCGTCATGTCGTGGTGAACCCGACACTCCCCCGAGGGTTTCGTGAATCGACCCCAAGCTCCACATACACCTCAATCGAACTCCGTCGATTGCATTGGTAGCGTTTACCTGCATATCCCCTCGTGGTTCGCAGCGGCTACACCATGGACCTCATCAACGAGGATGAGGAGGACAATGTGTCCTTGCTGTTGGAAGAAGAGGATGATGAGGAAGAGTACCAGGAGGAAGCGGAAGAGGAGGTCTCTGCCGAGCACGACGCTCATGCTGAGGAAGATGGTGGCCCTTCACCTTCGACTCCAGCGGCGACTCGCTCAGGTCGCAATGGCCCGAGATCTTCGACCCCCTCAGTTGCTGGCAGCTCCAAGTCGCAAGGCCCTAAGAGTGCGGCCAGTCCTGGACCTAGTCCCAGCAAAGACTCTTCCAGGTCAGCTTCGAAGTCTCGTGGTCCTGAAGACCGTGGTTCTCAGAAGCGCCCTCGCGGGAATCTCCCGCCGGCGCCGAAGTTCGACGGTGACCGCAAGGCCAATCCGAAGTGCTTCAAGGTTTGGCTCGGGAAGGTTGATTCCTACGTCGAGATAGCCCGCAAGATCATCGATGACTCGGAGATTGGGCTTCGACTTCATGCAGCCTTGGAAGGCAAAGCAGCCGAGTTCTTGGAGGACGTGCCCGCTCGCACCTTTGGCAAGGTGGACGGCTGGAGGATCCTTTTGAGGGTCTTGCAGGACAAGTTCGACGAGCCCCAGGTCCACAAGATCGGCAGCGCCATGAAGGGTTTCTTCAAGATGCAGTTGGGTTCTGGCTCTTGCACCATGCGGGAGGCAGCCGACGCTTTGGACAAAGCCCACCGAGACTGCAGAGACACTGGTTTGAGCATGCCGGACGCCGTGTTGATCTACTGGTACTTCGAGCATGCCGGAGTCAGCCAAGAGAGACAAGCCAATTTGCTCCTCCGTACGAACGGAGAGTACAACTGGAAGCTCATGAAGCAGGCCATTGACGTCCTCTACCCCAACACGCTTGTGGGCAACCGTCACTACACCCACAGGCCGGCTGGTAAAGGCCGTGGTGCACACGAGGCACACACTATGGATCAGCAGCAGACCGATGAGGTTCCGCTGCCCAGTTGGGATGCTTCAGAAGAACAGCTAGAAGGCTGGCTGATGGACTACGACCCTGTCGAGATGCTGGCGGACGTCGAGATGAACGAGGGCGTCCCTGAGGATTTGACTCGCGAGCTCCACCACTGCTTCGCGACCCACCGCGAAAACAGGCAGAAGCTCGCCAAGGCCGTGAAGGCCAGGGGATTCTACGTCTCCGGATCCTCGAATGCTGGCAAAGGCAAGAAGGGTCAGAAAGGCTCCAAAGGCAAGAAGGGCAAGGGATCTTCGAAAGGCGGCGGCAAAGCTCGCGGAGGCATGACTCTCCAGGAGTTGAAGGCCGTCACAACTTGCGGTGACTGCGAACAAGTCGGTCACTGGCGCGGAGATCCAGAATGCCCCAAACAGCGACGTGGTGCACATGAAGCAGGTCGCGGAGATGACCATGATCCTTGGGATGCTGACTGGTATGACGACGCTGACTACCAGTGGGATGATGGCACCTGGGACGAGTTCCAGGAGAACCAAGCGCGTGCTGCGCATACCGCCACTCGTCCCGTGCAGGTCAAGCCTACCAGAGCTCCACCTGCGCCAACTTCGTTGTCAGGTCGCAAGCTTGAGCCAGCTACATCCTACCGTTCCTCTTCGGCGACACCCGCGGACGAGAACCAGGTGAAGAAGATGGCGCGGAAAGTTGAAGCTCTCCGCAAGAAGGCAAAGCCCGATGCCTCTCCTTTGAGCCTTGGCGCTGTGCGAGAAGAGCTGGCCAAGGACAACACCTCGAGCAGCTTTGTTGCGACTGAAGCCGTGAAGACCTTCAACGAGGACGCTCGTGTGAAGAGCACCTACAGTCGTGCACCAGCTGCCGCGTCAGTTGCGGAAGCCATCCGCCACTATGACAACGACACCTACGAGGAGGTGGGAGAAGCAGAAGGCACCGGACATTGAAGCTCTTCGCCAACCTCGTCGCAACTTCATGACCCGTCGAGTTGGTTGGACCAATGTGGAGACCATTCCGGACTCCGACGATGAGGAGCTCCTGACAGAGCAACAGATCCACCGGCATGTCAGCTCCCTGACCAGGCGAGCACCAACTGTGCAAGACGGCCGATGCTACATCACGATCGATACCGCATGCGAGAACACTGTTTGCGGCTCCAGCATCTTGGATCTGATTGTTCGACGCTTTTTGGAGGACTACCACATCGTCCCCAAGATTGAGACTGAGTCGGAACGCTATTGCTTTGGCCCTGGTGAGCCGATCACATCGAGTACGAGAGTCAGTTTGCCCATCGCAGTGCAAGGCGTGGCCATGGTGGTCAACACATCCACCATCGAGCAAGCACCAGGACGCGCCCCAGTACCGTTCCTGGCAGGCCAAGATTGGCTTCTCTTTGTGAAGGCCATCATCGATGTGGGCGCTGGCATTTTTTCCATGCCTGACATTGGAGTCACGGCACCTTTGTTGATCGACCACACTGGTCATTTGGTCATCGCCATCGATGAATTTCCTGATGGCAAGTGGCCGCACGGCTTGAACCCCAAGGCCATCGGCTATGAGGGCATCGTTTTCGACCCTTACTGGGCCGACAGTTCTCAGCCCCTCGACGTTGACAAAATCTTCGTCAACGAGGGACCAGACCCTCTCGCTGGCCGTGAAATCTACGCGTCCGACCGCTTTGACCGCTTTGAGTCCACCAAGTTTGAGTCCACCAAGTACCACCTGAAGACTAGCCCCAACTATTTCTATGAGCCCAATGATGACGACTTCTTTTCCAACCAGAACCTCACTAGGGGCCCCTGCACGGTGAAACCAGATTATTGGGAGTTTCAGTTTGACAAAGGCATGATCATCCGCCACCACTGCAGGCCGAGAAGTCGCCTCTTCAGCCCTACGGACGACAGGTCCGGGCCTGATCCCGACACTTTGTCGCTCGATCGGGTTACTGTGGTGAAGGGCCTCAAAGATGTGGTTCGAGATGTTTGGACTCCGCTCGAAGCTCAACAAGAACTTCCTTTTGTTTGGACCGGCTTCACAGTTTTGTTTTTGAAAGATGTGTCAGTGCAGTGTCATTCACTTTTTCAACCACAACCTGTAGCCGGCGTGGACATCGTTTTTCCTGATGGCAGTGAACATGTGGTCAGTGCCAAAAGTCTTCAACCCCATGCCAACAAGAAGATTTTGCAGTTTGACCTCGATGTCACTCCTCCCATCTTTGAGCGTGCCCCCAGCAAGAGGTCTGACAGGTTCACGATCCCACCGAAGCAATTCGGCTCTCGAGCAGCCTCTCAGCGGCAGCTCACTCGTGAACATCGTCTTCGACCAGGTCTACATGGGCAACAAGCGAGCTCTGAGGGCATGGCAGCGCCTGATCATGGCCATCGAACGTCTTTGGATGCTCCTGGCCAGGTGGGAAGGCATCAACCTCGCCATCAGAGAGTTCAAGCACCGGTCTCCGGCCCTGATGGGCTACATGGAGGCAATGATGCGCCAGCAGCAGCAGATGCCAGCGACGGTGCCGCCGGCGACGACCAAAGCAGCGGGTCAGACAGCCAAGGCCTTGCAATCGGCCTATCCGCTGCAGATCCCTCATTGCCCCCACGAGGTGGCGTCAGCTCGGCGCCTGGGCAATGCACATGGGAAGTTTCTGGAATGTCTGGACTGCGGGCTGCTGAAGAAAGCTCTTCCGTCGGACTACACGGTGCCGATCAGCAAGGAGAAGGTCCCCGTGTATGCCTACCTCCACGGCTATCGTCAGCAGCCAGGCGCAAAAGCAACAAAGTTCGTCCTCAAGCCAAAGGAGGCGGCGTACTATGGCAACTTGGCCGATTGCTACTCGCTGTCCTCGCAACAGGCTTTGGAGGTTTCCATCAACGATGTGGTCTTGAAGAAGAAGGCGGACCCCAAAGCCAAGAGCAAGACCAAGCCGAGGCAATCTTCGCCGAAGCGCTCCTTGGCGACAGCTTCCAAGGACGAGGACGACAGCTGGGACAAGGTGATGGAGGTCAGCGACGAGGAGGAGTTCGATGGCTAGACGAACACGCTCCTGACCCCGACGATTGGCATCACCTCAAACCCGGCATCCAGAGAAGGCTGAAGCACAATATGCGGCGAGCACTCGCCATGAGCCGGGCCTCTCGCAAAGCAGTGCAAGACAAAATGGCTACCTCCAGTTGGCCGAGACGGACCTTTGGGTATGACATCATCGAGATCTTCGGTGGCACTTCGATGATCTCACTTCGAGCAGGCCGAAACTGGGGATTGAAAGTCTTGCAACCTATCGACATCAGGTACGGTGTCGACCTTCGGCAGCGCAAGTGGAGACGTTGGCTCTTGCGCAAGCTGGATGTTTGGAACCCTCGCCTGGCTATTGTCGAGTACCCTTGCACCGTTTGGTCGATCCTGCAACATCATGAAACCACTTCGTGCTTGTGCCAGTTTGGCATGACAGGCCGACATGGCTTGCCGATGCTCAAGAGGGTTAGGTTCATTTCCACTCACAAGCACTTCACCGACACCCTCAACCGGAAGTGCGACTTTAGCCATGAGCACGAAGCAGTTGCAGGTTCCAATACAGCATTGTCAGCAGCATATCCACCTGACTTGGCCGATGCCATCTGCCGGGCCTACTTGGAGATCAAGGAGGAAGAAGACTTTGGCTTGAAGCACACTTGGGACACCTATGAGCCGCGAAGCTCCTACTTCGTGGACGTTGACCGCACAGAGGACAAGTGGATGCCCCTGTTCGACCTTGTGCAGGAGCAGCTTGCGAGAAAGGTGCAATCAAGCATGTTTTTGGACCCTTCCACCGACCTGTTCAGGAAGATTCAGGCCTTGACTCCCTGGCAGATCGCCAATGTTCAGCTGTCTCATCTTCCGAAAGCCAAGCGGGTGAGACCAGGACTGGAGAAGTGCCACAGAGCTTCCGTGATGATGCTCAACGATGGTTCCTTGACCATTGAGACCGAGTACTTGCCGGACGCTCAAGCACCTCGTGAACGTTTTGTCACTCCAGTTCGTTGGGCCATCTTCATCCTCGGGTATGCCCCGGGTGAGCCAAAAGAACCTTCACCAGCGGCACTAGCTCCTGAACAACATCTACATGAAGACCTTGTTGCGGTGGACGATCCCGTGCACACCGCTCTTCAAGAAGAAGGCTTGGTGCGGCAAGATTTCGCTGGAGAATGTTGGTTTGTGGGCCCTCCGCTGACCAGCGCTCAGAAGAAACTGGCCGTTTCATTGGTCAGAATGCATCGCAACCTGGGCCATCCAAGACAGCCTGATTTCACAAGGGCATTGGCTCAGCAAGATCGACTAGAACCAGAGGTGTTGGCTTTGTCACGCCGTTTGAGGTGCGCTACATGTGAGAGAACCAAGAGGCCTTTACCTCCGAGACCTTCCTCACTGAAGAGCACACCACCGTTCAACACCAAGCTCTCCATAGACTTTGTCTACCTCCACGACGTGGATGGCGAGAAGTTCAACTACTTGCACGTGCTAGATCCAGCTGGCGGCTTCAATGTTTTCGCCTTGGTGCCGAACCGCGAGCCCGCCACCACTCTGGACACCTTCGCCATGTCTTGGACAAATTGGGCCGGTTTTCCAAAACAGATCCGCCTCGACAGAGACGGCGCCTTTGAGGGCATCTTCCAAGAAAAGCTGACCAACATGGGCATCGAGCTGGACTACATCCCCGCTGAGGCTCATTGGCAGTCCGGAGATGTTGAAGCCTTCAACCGGGCGTTTCGCAACGTTGGAAACCGTCTCATTGATGAGTTCCAGGTGAAGGGCGAGCAAGACATGCGCCTTTTGGGCGCGCAAGTGGCAGCCTCACTCAATGACAGAGTCCGCATGAGCGGAGCATCCGCAAACGAATGGGTCTTTGGACGGAACCCTTCCTTCCCTGCGGACCTCCTTGACTTTGACGGCAAGGCAGAAGCTTTGATGGGCATGGACCGGGACTCCCAACTACGCTGGAGGCAATCAGTGCGATCTCGCGCTGACACCCTGATCTCCGAGTACCGGACCAACGAAGCCTTGCAGAAAGCAGTCTTGAGACAGAGTCGACCACCTCGCCAACGTTATGAGCCCGCTGAACTGGTAGCTTTTTGGAGGAACATCAAGAAGAAAAAGGGCAAGCTCGTGCAACCGGGCTGGTTCAGAGGCACGATCATCGGGCCTCAGAAAGGCTCAGAAGAAGGCAAACAGTCCAACTACTGGGTCACCTCCAATGGCAGATGCATCCTGGTCTCTCTCGAACAACTTCGACCAGCCTATGGGACAGAACTCTGGCCGATAGCTGAAGACGATCTGCAATGGTTAGAGGACAATATGCCCGACGGCTACTACGACGAGAGAGGAGATGCACCCATGCTGGACGATGACCAGGAGGTCAACCATGAAGCCATACAGGTTCCTCTTTACGAGCCTGCTGGCCCCGAGGAGAAGCCAGAAGAGACACTACCACCTCCTCAACCTCCTGAAGTTCCAGCTGGACACCAACAAGTACCAGATCAGCCGGCAGCTTCGTCAGCACCTTCAGATGCGACTCAACCGCATCAGAGCTCGCACTTGCATTCACGTGCTCCAGGCACACCCATCTCAGGCTTGTTCAAAGCCCACCACGAACGACAACAAGCACAAGAGCCTGAGGCCAAGCGGATGCGAGCAGATGAGGGGCTTCATCAGCCTCGACCTCACGAGATTCCGGTGCCAGACGATGAAGACTTTGACATGGGCCTTGAACCACCTCCTCGCCCACTCCACGAGACCGATAGTGTGCCGGATGAGCAGGTGAGTTCAGTGCTAGCGGCAGCTCTTGCAGAAGACAAATGGCATGTCTCCAATGACCGAGTGTGGTTGGTGAGAAGTCACAACAAGCCGAGACGGCGCCTCTTTTCCCCTTATGAGGCCATGGCTTCACCGGTAAACCCACACCGCTTGGGACAAGCTCGACAGACCAAGCTGAAGTTTGTCAACACCACCTTCACCTATGACCCCGACTCCGTGAAGGACCAGATCGTCGAGGACACTTGGGAGAAGGACAAGATGCAACCAGATAAGGGTTGTGCTTGGGTTGGCAAGACGCGCTTCCGCATCGCTTGCACCACGCGGAAGGAGCTCAAGCAACTTGAGAAGGAGATCCCATGGCACCTCATCCCAGACGAGGAGCGCGAGGGATACCGTGAAGCTTTGGTCAAAGAGTGGAGTGTTTGGCTCCGCTATGGCGCGGTTGTGGTCTTGGACCTCGAGGCCTCCCGCTACGTCGAGGACTATGTTGATGCTGCACGGATCCTCAACACCAGGGTCTGCTACAGAAACAAGAATGCAGCATATCCCTGGCTCCCTGTGAAGCACAAAGCTCGTTTGGTTTGCCGTGGTGACCAGGACCCTGACTTGACCACACTCCGGAGAGACGCTCCGACCATGAGCAGGGCTGGAATGTTTTGTTTGCTTCAATTGGCAGCTTCACATCCGGGCTGGTTCCTGTTCAACTCCGACATCACCGGAGCTTTCCTTCAAGGAGATCAGAGCTTGGCAGCCAGGAAAGAACCTTTGTTCCTGAAGCAGCCTCGTGAGGGCTTGCCTGGCATGCACCCAAAGCAGCTGATGATGGTGGTCCGCGGCATCTTTGGTTTGGCAAACTCGCCAAGACTTTTCTGGCGACACCTGAGGGACACCTTGATCAAGATCGGTTTCCGACAGAGCACACTCGATCGGGCCATGTTTTTCTACTACAAGGATGAGCGCCTCATTCTGGCCCTTGGTGCACATGTCGATGACCTCCTTGGCACAGGTGAGCCCGGCACCGCCGACCAGGTGTTGGATCAGATCAAGCAAGCATTCGACTTTGGAGCATGGGCTGATGATCGGACCGACGATGTCCTTGAGTACGGTGGCAAGCAGATCCGCCGCAAGTCTGATGGCACGATCCTCCTCAGTCAGGACAAGTTCATCAGGGCTACATCAGTGACCCCAGTGCCAAAGTGGCGTTCGGCTACACCTAATGCCCCATTGCTGGCATCAGAGATGACCGAGCTGCGGAGTGTAGGCGGTTGCTTACACTGGATCGTGGGACAGACACGTCCCGACCTTGCAGCGGGCACCTCCATGCACATGTCAGGTCAGCCGACCGTCGAAAGCTTGCTGCAGTTGAACAAGCTTCTCAAAGAGGCCAAGCAGTCCGAAGATTGGGCCTTGCAGTTCCGCCCCATAGACCTGGAGAAGTCCATGGTGGTTGTTTTTTCGGACGCCAGCTTTGCCAACACAGAGGGCCTTCGGTCGCAAGCCGGATACCTCGTGTTCGTGGCGGAAGACACGGCTTTGACAGCCGATGGTGGTCGTGCTTCCTTGATGGATTGGCGATCTCACAAGATCAAACGCCAATGCCGTTCCACGTTGGCCGCTGAGACAATGAGCCTCGATGCAGCTGTGGACTCCGGCCTTTACATCCGGGAGATCCTTGCTGAAGCTTTGATTCAGGACTATGTTCCTTGCCAGTCAGGTCGCCTGCCAGCTTCCTTCATCCCGATGGCGGCCGCAACGGATTGCAGAAGCCTGTACGACCTGTTGGTCAAAGACAGCGCTTTGTCCACCACCCAGGAGAAGAGACTGGCAATAGACATAGGCGGTCTCAAAGAGACAGCCGCAGAATTTGATGAGCAGCAGGAACAGTTGGCCGAGGTTTACAAGTGGGTGGATACGCACCACCAAATGGCCGACCATTTGACCAAGCAGAAAGCACCTGCTTTGCTCCGAGAGCTTTTGGATGAGAGTCGGATTGCACTCAAAGCGATCGAAGAACCAGCTTCTCACGAGTTTTTACATAATAGGGAGTGCAGTTTCGGCATGCATCCATGAGCTGTTTGCACATGTTCACGTACCGCCGCTAGGGCCCTTGAGCGCATAGCAAAACGGGTGCGCAGCCCCGATCGTCATGTCGTGGTGAACCCGACACTCCCCCGAGGGTTTCGTGAATCGACCCCAAGCTCCACATACACCTCAATCGAACTCCGTCGATTGCAAAAAGGACCTTGGGAGTCCAAGACTAGTTTTAGAATGGTTATCAAGAGTCTGAAGTTCCCAGGAAGAACTAGTTAGAACTAGTCTTGTATCATAGTCCAAGACTATCAAGATGACTCCAGGAAGTTCCTTTGACTTAAAGGTCTGATCCAGCAGTCACAATACGGGGTGCGATCCATGGAGGATAGAGGTGCCCAGAACATCCACTCACTGGATGGGACCAAACACCACCCCGTACTTGTGACTCCTGGATAAGATTTTTGTCCTAAAAGATGGCATCCGAGGTCCTCGGTTCCAGCATATCGGAGATCTCTCCAAACCACCGACCAACCGGCATACCTCGATACCCCGACCCAGGTCAGGCGCCAGGACCCGGAACTCCCTTCTTCCGGTCGTCCAAGAAAGCGGCTCCGAACGCGGCGCCGCACTGCGCACCGGAGACACTGAGCGTCTCCGGGCTGCTAGGCCTCGTCATCGTGGTGCTGAACTGTGGCTTTCTTCGGGTCATCCAGTGGCCTTTGCCGCTGGACAAGCTGGAGCGCTTGAACCCCTCCTATCAGCAGCTCGGCTGGCGCTATTTGGGCCCGTGGATGGGTGCTGGCGGGGGGTTCTACTTCTCCCGGCGGTCAAGTCGAGTGTTCAGCTGTGCCGAAAGCAAGGCTGAAATGCTGAAATGTGGCGGGCGGGCGCTTGTGCCCCGAGTTGGGGCAGAGGTTGCTTTTCGTCGTTCGGAGCCCTAGCCGTTAGCCTCGCCATTCATATTGGCTTTCTGCTAGCCTCAGAGGTCTAAGGGCCAAGAGAAACACCGTCATTTTTGGTACAACCCCGACCTGAGGTGATTCATTGCACATGACAAGTAGATGAATATTAACAAAGGTAAGTTGAGTAAGGTAAGACAATTTTTATTGGACAGGTTTATATTGTTGACCGAATAGCCTCCAGTAGCAAAATAAGACAGAATCAGAGGACAATGATGAAGAAATCAAACGTGTGTCCTGTGTAGCCTGAGTGGCAGGCCTTTGAGGGAGCTCCATTCTTCGCATCACGTGAAGAAACGAAGCTCTTCGCTCCCCATGAGGGCGATACAGATGTGACCGATTGATGACGTGTGACGTGATGGACTAGGACAGGTCTCATCAACTCGAGGTGTGTATCCAGCGACCTGAGGTATAGGACCCCCAAAAGTCCTGGGTGACCTGTGCGTGGGATCGTCGCACAGTCGGGTTAACAAGGAGAATTACCAGTCAGCACCTCCACCGTTCGCCATCGAAGACGATTTTAAACACACTTTTTTGTTCAAGATGGTTCTGAAAAAGAAAGGACCGAAACGAACTACTACCCTGGGGGAACTGTCCATGGGATAGTCTATATAACTACCTACCAGGGGCCCTCAAAACCATGAAAAACAAAGGTTTTCACACACAAAAACCGTGTTCCTTGCTAGGGAAAACAAGGTTTTTGATGGTTTCTGGGCCCCTGGTAGGGTTCTGACAAAAATGGCAGATGCTTTGGAATCCTGTGGACCTGAGAGGTGGCAGGTGCGGCGGCCTGCTTGGCCCCTCAGCAGCTCAAGCACTGTCTCCGCGCATTCGGCGCACACCAGAGGTTGAAACACCTGACTGTTCGACTATCCCATCACGGGACCCGAGGTAATTCGGGTCCTATCAGGCCACCCCAGGATTCCAACCACCATATTCAATAGGCACCAATTGTTTTACTAGGGGCTTGTTCCCTATAGAAAACCAGGTCGTTCCCTTTTAAGGGACAATGGTCGTCCTTGAAGGCGCCGGGGGGGAGGCGCGCGGAGCGGCTGGACCGCGCGCGGGTCCCTCTTCCAGGACCGACGCCGCGCCCCCCGAGGATCTTGTTGGACCTGTCCGGGCTCCGGAAGCCAAACCCCTTGGAGACGAAGGACGAGATGCAGTGCCTCCGCCTGCGGCTCGGCGGGGGCCGAAGCGGGAAGCCAAAAAAAAGGCCCTTCCCGACGTAGCCAGCACCCAAAGGGTGGGGCTGTTGGATGATGGGCGGGAGATATTTGGATGGGAATATGCCTCTGCACGGGGGGTCTATGTCGTCCACCCCTTAGGTGGTGCTGGTGATGTCGCTTTTTTCATCCTCTTAGAGCCTGCTGCGGCACGAGACTTCCTGTGTCCAACCCGTGCTGCTCATCATCGAAGTCAGTCCCGTGATCCGCTTTTCCAGGCCGATTTTTTCGTAGGCGTGCAGAACGTGACCCTCTTTTTGGGGCACCTGAAACGGGATGGTGAATGGACGCCCCGCAACGAAGCCCACTACGTCTGACTTGGGTTTCGAAGGAGCTCAAGGCTCGGGCGTTCCTGGAGTATTTCCCGCCAGGTCGCTCGGTGCTCCACTTTCCCCATGTCATTCCATGCTTGGTAGCACTTAGTGGAGGTGTCTAGATTGTGCGAACGCCTTGTGAAAAGCGGAACGCTGCGGCGCGTTTTCTCGTGTCTACGCCGCGCGGTGCTGGTGCCGGTCCTGGTGGGCACGAAGCTTGGTGACGGGGGCCTGACCGACTCCCATCCAGCTGCCCGGCGGCGCTTCGGTGATGCCGCGCAACTCAGGACCTTCGCGAGCTCCAAGTCGTGGGGCTACTTCGAAAACTGGTACCTGCTCTGTGGTGGTGAGCCGGAGGCTTCGCCTTTTAGCTCGCGCCAGCTTGGTGTTTCTTCGAGGTCGATGGGGGCACCAGGTGGTCGGTGTCGATGGCACTGTAGGTCCATGTGAATCATGATGGATCCGTGGCGTGAGCCGAAAGGACCCGGGTACGGGCGATGCGACTTCAGCTCCAGCTCCGAGCTCCAGCGGTGCATTGAGTGACTTAGGAACTCAAAGATGCCTTGCCCGGGGGAACTTCTCCAAGTGAGACACACATCGCTCACCCCCCCCCGCTCGATGCCGAGAGAAGGAGCACATTTCACAGGAGCTTTCAGGAACTTTCTATCCATCCACAGGTTCTTCAGAAGCGAACTTCAACTCTAAGGAGAAGCACCCCAACATGGACCTCCTTTGTTCATCCTCTCTGGCTGTGGCTCACCCCCAATTCGGGGCGCCACACCTTTGGTGCCACGCCAGGCATATGGATCATACCTAGACTCTAGACCTTCCAAAAATGCAACATTTCTGCTTTTTTGTCCCCGGCTGTTTTCTCGAATGAAAAGGCCAACATGGTGCAGAGTTGGAAGGTTTAGGTCTTTGATGGAACCAGAACACCCGGGCCAGGGGTGTCGAACTTGATATCCCCTTAGAGGTGATTCGGCGTGTCCATTAACCGCTGGTGGGTCCACGTGCTTGATCCATCGACATCCCTGCTAGGCCACAGATCTCTACGATGCGCTGCTCGCACAGCACCGCCGCTTCCGCGACGTGCGCGCGCCCGGGTGGGCCTATGGCAGCCATGAGGCTTCGGAGGCCGATGGGTGAAGTGCGGTGGGGTGGGGTGGAGCAAGAGAGGTTACGTGACCTTATAGGGCCTTACTGGGGTACCGAACTGGGATGGTCTATAGAGTTCTTCAACCTCTGTTACGGAGCTTGTTGTTGGATTTGGAGGTTGAGTTTCAGCCAGGAAGTGCGATCGCTTCCTTAGCTTCATGCCTTTCCAAGTGCAGGATGCTGAAGGATGCTGAAGGTACTAATTTCAACAGGATAGATTGCCTGGGATGATGCTAGAGTGCCTCGGGCCCAGTAGACTTGGGCTTTCGGCACCCCATGCCGCTGCGGAAGCCGCCCAACCCTTCCACCATCGCCCAGGGGTGGTTTTTTGGATCCCCGAACCTCTATGCATCGCACCCCCGCTGTGACTGCTGGGTCTTGGGCTGTGGCTGAACGGTTTCTGAAAGCCCACTACCAAGAGAGATTAAGTGACCTTATAGGACCTTACTGGGGTACCGAACTGGGATAGGCTATAGGGCCCTTCAACCTCTGTTGGTAACCAAGCAACCGAATTGGAGGGAGGACCGCCGCCTCGAGGGACACGCCGTTGTGTCCGGACGCGCATTCCGCGGCCCGGGCCACCGGCTCCGAACCCACCCGGGGCGGTGCTCCTCTCCTCGCGAAGCGTTGAACCCGGAGGGTCGCTCCGCGTCGACCGTCCCAGGAGCCTTTCGTGCTTCGGCCCGGCGTGCGACAGATGAACCTCCAGCAGGTGCGGACCCAGACCGGCACGAGACCGAGCGAGAACAGCGACACGCACGGGGAGACCCGGTTCCGGCGATTCGATGCGGTTCCGCCGCGGCGTCTGGAGTGGAAAGGGTCCACGCCCCCTTCGATGTGGGGACATGTCTGTGGTCTTAGGGAGAGGAGGTTGGGAGGATGGGGTGGGGGGATTCAAGTTGGTACTGATTCAATTTGGTACTTTACTGTAGATTTTGCTGATGATTTTGGGCCTGGGCCCACTTCAAGCGTCAACAAATTGTTGATGATTCAACATGTTCCAGTGGCATCATTGAGATTCTCCACAATGAAATGCTTCCAAACGACAGTTTGGATCCACTTCAGCCAGCCAAGAGGCACACATTCTGCATAGAGTGAGGTCAGTGAGCTACGACCAAAAGCCATGAAATGGAAGGATGTACTAGTTGGAGTACAGCCATCCAGTATCACAGCGGGTACGGGTATATATAAGGGATCTTCCACCCATTTTTGGCCGTAGTTCACTTGGACCTTCCAGCTGTAAAGAGCGCAACCACCGTTTAGGTGGTTGGACCATGTTGGACCGATGAACAGACATAAATTCTGCTGGAAGAATTTGATCCAGCACCAACACAACATGGGCTGGCATTTTGGTGAGTGTGACGGGGGGATCGATGGCTTGCTCCTCTGCTTTGTGGGGTCCTCTATCATGACGCCCTTCCGTCTCCTTTTGAACCTTCCTCCCGGTGTCGCTGCCTTGGTCCGGGTGAGACGGGACAAGTCATGCCCGCCAGAGAGAGAGAGAGAGATTATATAGTTATATTTATATATACCTGGAGCCTGGCCCCTGTTTTGGAGGATCAACTATCCCCAAAATGGTCAAACTTCCTATCAAAACAAAGGTCAGTCAGCCTCTAGGTATATTCATACATGTATATATATACATATATACATACATACACATATAGGATCAACTTCGGCTTTTTGGGGCTGATTCAACTTCAACCTTTCTTTGCGGGTGGGTCTGGGTCGAGATGGCGCCTCCGCACCGAGACCCCGCCGCCGGCTGGAGGCGTTGACCATCAGCTTCAGCTTAGCTGAAACCAACGCCACGACCCACGTGGAACGCGCGGAGCACGCGCGGAGCACGCGGAGGGTCGCTGGCACGGCCGGTGATGCGAGCGGGGCGAGGGTGGAGGCCCATTCTCAGGAGGAGGCCACGGAGGCCGGATCTTCCAGCTGTCTTCCAGCGAAATGGATGCACAAAAACTCGGCCATGCCATTCCAAGTGGCCCTTTTTTCTCCCCCAGCTAGCGCAAAAAACCCTTGGGGTTCTTACTGCAAGTATCGGAGAAGCAGGTATATATGCTGGGTTTTTGCCATGTCCGACCGAGTTTGCTTGGCCAGTCCTCTGCGCGTCTTTAAGCTCCATCCAACGCATGGCGGCCGCATCCCTTCCCTTTGCGCCGATCCGGTGGTTCACCACGTCTAGTACCGCGTGTGGAACAGCGGCCACCTGTTAGGGTCCAAACGTCACAGTGCATGAAACATGGTCTTGCCTGTACACGATGAACAATTGAAAGATGTCAAATGCATGCGAACATATCATCAATGGATTGTCAATTAATTAATTAATGATTAATACACATCGAACATATCAATTAATCATGGATTGTCAAATGCATGCTCGTTCTCAGATCTCCCCCGCCCGCCCTGTGGACGCGCCGTGGAGGCGGCGCGTGCTTCTTCCCTGCGCGCGGCGCGGCTCGCCGCGCGCGCGCCGAGCGAGCCCGAGCCGCCGCACGGAAGCAAGGAGCTGCTGAAGTGCCGCGCCGAGGCACGGAGCTTCCAAGAGTCCGCTGGGGCCGTGGGCATGGACATGACGAGGACGAGGACGAAGACCAAGCTAGCTAGTTGAAAAGAGATAGCTGGGGGAGCCCAAAGGGAAGCAGTCTGAAGGTGCAAACGGGACCAGTGGAGTAGCAGCTGACTATAGATAGGTTGATTTGGGGGTTTCGAGGTCATGTCTATTTTTGGGCCAACGGATGTTGTTGAAATACCAAGAGGGTCAGGATGAAACCATGGGTTCGATGCGAGCGGATGAACTTCATCACTGTAGACCTTTGATTAGTTGTGCAAGGCAGAGCCCATTTGGGCCCCAATAGCCACGAGAAGGATGAAAAGGTGACATCTCAATGGCCATGTTCGTGAGTCGATTGGTGCACTGGGACACGGAGGATGCGATTTCAGTTCTCACTGGACCCACTGCACATCCACTTGCAGCTCTTGTTGTCCGCGTTCTTGAAACAAGACCCCCTAAGAAATGCTCCAACAAGGCACAATCATGGGGGCGGTTCAGTTTGTTGGGTGGACGAGTGGAAGTGTCGCGTCACTTGTGCATCAGGTGGGTGTAAGTGTCTTACCTCCCTGCAGAGTTCCAAAATCATGGTAAGCTGCCAGAGATGGTAGAGAATTGGATTTCCTCCACCTTCCACATTCTATCAGCTTTGCTATGCTTTGATTGTAGCAGTAGTACCCTGGTGAAGTGGCTCTGTCCACTGTCCACCAAGTAGGTAGGTGAGACAGGCACAAGTCACCCCCAGCACCGGTTCCTGCACACGCCAGGAGGCGATGCACCTGCACTGGCCGCCCGAGCACCACCACGCGGCCGTGCTGAAATTGGCGGTGCCGACCAAGGCGCTGGGCGATGTCTTCGTCCAAGTGCCCCTCGGCCGAACGGGCACGGTGTGTGGCAATGGCGGGGGGGCCCGGTTGGTGGTGGAACACAGAGACGCAACAAACCTGTGGCCACATGCGGCAGAAATCGCAGACAACCCAGGGTAGCTTGAGGGAGCTGCTGGACACTCAAATTTACTAGCCGCGATACTGGCCAGGTTAGTGACTTAACTGCTGAACTTGGATGGCTCTTGGTTTCGAGAGATTGCTTGAGCTATCTTCCGCTTGAAAATTACCCTAGACCAAAAAGGCGCGGCTCCTTCGAACCCAGGAAGGAGGTGAACCGGGATACCAACCGGGGTACCTTGCAGCGTACCCCTCAGAACAAATGGTGGAACGCCAGGTGACTATCGAGGTTTCCCTTCCATTTTGTCCTGGAACATCTTGGGACAGGAGCCACATGTTTATGTTTACTTGTGGGTGGTCAGGAGGCAACTAGATAGGGAGCTGTTCGGAGGCTAGTTGCGCGGTGTTTCGCAACCACTGGCCAGTTTATCGGTGGGGAAGATCAGAACATCGGCTTACTTCCAGCCTGTAGCCATCTTTCCGTGAACCCTCATCTCATCAACCTCGGCCGTGAAAGACGTGTGTTTATGACCATACCTTGGGTTTGTCCTATTACCTGTAACAAATTTTACCTATTTTTGAACAAGACCTGAAACCTAACCATCATCCACTGAGGCCCAGGTAGACTCGGATAGACCCAAGTCATACCTTGTGTTCAGTTCCATGTGAAAAACCGAGGAAGCGCATGCAGCTCTTGATCCTTGGCGACGTTGGGGGGGGGGGGCACGGCCCCGCGGCGACCTCGATCGCTGGTCCGACTTGATGGGGGCGCCCTGGTTCGTTGAGACCGGTCTTTGGGCAGAATTGGACGCCCCTGAAGCCAAGAGTCTGTGGGAGTGTTTTTGAATGGATCCTCTTGAATGAACCAGTGAGGGGACCAGTGATGGAGTTGTGTGGTAGCGGCGCGGCGGCTTTCCTTCATGTTCCTTCCTCAACCACCCCCTGCCCAAGAAGAAGAACACAAGAAAACAATAAGCACAATTAAGAGCGGTGTCCAACTCCCTCGTTGAACTCCTCAAGATTGCTTCGAAAAAAAAAAACCGCAGCCAGAACTCCCCAAGGGTTTTCCACCTTCCAGGAACATCCTGCTTTCTGGAAGATCCAGGAACATCCAGGAACATCCAGGAACACCTCGTTGAACTTCCTTTCATCCTGCTTTCTTTCATGAACCACCGCAAGCTGCAGAAGAAAGACGTCTCTCCCCTCCTCTCCTCTCCCGAGTCGCCCTAGTCGCGTCGGACGTCGGAGCATCGATGGTCTGTAGGCGACTTCGCTCGGGGCTGACTTCGGTTCTGGATCATGTCATTGCCCTAAGGTAAGCTCAATGAGAACAGAAATCTGTGGACCAAAAGGGGAAAAGCTTGTTTTTTTCTTTTTCATGTTCAGTACGAATACTAAACTGTGAAAACACGGCCTATCGATCGTTTAGGTCTGAGAAATATTCAGCTAGAGGTGTCAGAAAAGTTATGACTCTTTCAGCACCTGATGAGAAATCAAAGTCTTTGGGTTCCGGGGGGAGTATGGTCGCAAGGCTGAAACTAAAAGGAATTGACGGAAGGGCACCACCAGGAGTGGAGCCTGCGGCTTAATTTGACTCAACACGCTCCTCCCCAGCCCCCAGCCTCCCCAACACCCTCCTCTCTGACCAGCCGACGAAGGATAGGCAGTCACAGCCCACGGCCACCCTCCGTGCTTCGTCCGACGCGGCCCGTGGTTCGTCGCTGCAGGACGGCGGATCTGCACCTGTTGCTGCTGCGCGAGAGCGACACGAGCTTCAGCCTGGAGGTGGGCGGGCCCAAGGAGAACGGCGCTGGGGGCCTCCGGCCGCTCGGCGGCAAACGGCGGGTTTTGGTGGAGGTGTGCAAGAGTTGAAGCAGAGATCTAGTATTAGAGTGATGCCATGTGGAAGTTCTAGAATTAGGTGTGCCAGCTTGTGGCATGTGGCATCGCTGCCACTGTCACTTCTGAGTTTTGGAGCTGTGTTAGGCGCCTCAAGCGGCGCCTGCTACTTTCACCTTTCGTCCAACTTCCCTATGTAACGTGCCCAGGAAAACGCCAAAAACACAGAAAATGCCTTTTCTCAAGACAACACAGGCCTGAAGTGGGTTTCTAGGGTTCTACGGATGCGTGGTTGAAACCAACACCCTGGAAGTCAAAGACAATTTTTAGGTTGGTTGATCTAGTTTTTGTGGTGTTAAACCAATGGTTGTCCCGGAAGAAGGCTATTAAATACATGGTGCTTCGACTTCTACGGACTACGTTTAGACCAATGGTTGTGTGGATTCTTCGGCCGGGTGTCTAGGAGACCACATTGGCGAGTGCAAACATAGGCTACGTGGATGGGATGGCATGGCTCCGAGTTCGCACCCTGAAATGCGAAACCACCAAGCAGCTGGTGATCACTCCACGTAACGGCTTAGACATCCTCTGCCAGGGGATGTCTTCACTCGCTCGCTCGTTCTCCGCCGTGGACTTGGCTCTTCCGAGGATCTACCTACAGGATGTCGACTTCGCGGCCTCCGACTACCCGACCTCCAGCATGCTGCTGCGTGCGTTGGGCGCGGTGCACATTTTGCCGCGCTTTGGTTGGATGGGATGAGATGGGGGGATCTAAGGTAGGGGTGTGGATCAGAGGGAAATGAAAGCCGAGGGGATGTGCGTGAAGAAGTGGTCGGGAACAAGGTTTGTTCATGTTAGATTGGGCTGGAAGGAACACATCAAAGAACCGACTCAGGATGGTACTCTCATGTCATTTCAGCATTTGGCAACCCTGTACCTACCCGCCAAGAAGCCCAACATGTCGCTTTGCCCTGGTCAGTCCATCATCATTCAACCCGTCCTAAGAGGTCTGCCACTCGTCTCGTGTCCGAGCTTGGGCCTCCGCCCCCCTCTCAATGTGCTGCGCTGCCTTCGGGCAGAGAAACGGAGGGCTCCGTGCTACCTGTAGTGGCGCGACAGAAACGCGGGGTTCCGGTCACTGAGATATGCATAGGCTTCTTGGGGGGGGCTCTTCGGCTCTTGCTGCTCGTCATTTGCGGCTTTCCAGGTTCTGGAACATTTACGATACCGATGGCGAATTGAGAAGCAGTTTGTTGCACAGCGGGGTGGTGAACGCACGCATCAAGCTCAAGGTCGGACGATGACGCGGCGAGATCGGCGATCTCGACGGTTCGTACCACACCCGGCGAGGGTCTACAGGTCCCGCACCTAATTACTGTATATACCTACAGGTTAAGCGACCTTATAGGACCCTACAGGCAGTCTATAGGGTTCTTCAACCTCTGCTGGTATACATATGGACCCCCCAAATGGATAGAAGTTCGTAGATCCCCACTAAAAAGGGATTGGACGATCCGTTCCACTTATCTATTTGGGGACCACCTGTACGCTCCAGACTGGGGTATGGTGAAGGTTTCTTATATCGACGTGTTTTGCACCGACTTGTTGTGCAGAGCATCAGGTATAGACTTGTTCCACTTGGCACGTGTTCGGCAAAAGAGTGCACCTTTGCCTACGAGTTCTACATCGCCCACAGAAGATTTCAGTCGCGTTTTGCCCTGAAAGAAACATGTCATAAACTTAAACCTTTCATTCGCATCCTTAATCAGGTCTTAATTATTCCTTTTCTCTTTGCTCTTCAAAGAAGGAGTGGTCTAAGTCTAACTTGCCAACTCATCAGGAAGCCAGGCTTTGGGACTTCCTCGCCTCATTCCGCCGCCCTCGGGCACCCTTTTCCTCCTTCCGCGACGACGCTCGTCGCCGATCGACCGGGGGCCGTGGACCGTCGAAGATGCGCAGATCGAACGAGAGGCCTCCGGTGCTTTTCGGAGAACGCCGGTAGCACGTCCCAACAGAGGTAGCCAGTGACCGTACGGACCCGTCACCCGGGATAGTCGAAGAGTCGGGTTCTGACCCACCTCTGTTGGGTCCCTGTTGAACAAAAAGCCTGTCCCTGTCCACCCGTCAGCGGAAGAGCCAGCCACCCAAAGGTCTGCGAGGCTACCCACCGGTGCGGACGGAAGGTTTTGAAGCCTGTGGACTCCCCTGAAAGTCCGGAAACGACCTTTTACATTGTTCATCTAGTTTTTGTATATAAGTGTGAACCCCCCTAGTAAAACAATGGCTGTTTGGGAGTCAGGCTATTAAATACATTGGACCCGCTGTGCGGGTATCGACTTTCCACCCGCAGGCGAAGACGAATTCAGAAGACGAATTCTCAAAACACATTCCGCGAAGACGAATTCCCCCCCGGAGACGATTTACCCCCTGAAGATGAATTCCGTTAAGACGAATTCCATTATATAAATTCCCATAGAAAAGGAATCGATACATTAAAAGAAATTAGTACTACCACTACAAAGCTATTACCACTACAAAGCGACTGCAACTACTAGTGCTAGTGCTAGTACAAGGTTACTGCTGCTGCTGCTACTGCTACTCCTACTACTACTACTACGACGACGACGACTACTACTACGACCATCACCACCACCACCACGACCACTACCACTACCACATGCACTAGCACTAGCACTAGCACTAGCACTAGCACTACCACTAGCACTAGCACTACCACTACCACTAGCACTAGCACTAGCACTACCACCTTACCACTACCACTACTACTTCTGCTACTACTACTACTACTGCTACTACTACTACTCCTACTACTACTACTACAACTACTACTACAACAACAACTACGACTACGACTACGACTGCGACTACGACTACTTCTACTACCACCACTACCACTACCACTACCACTACTACTACCTCTACTACCTACCTACCTACCTACCTACCTACTTACTACATACTACTTACTACTAACTACTAGCTACTAACTACTCCTATACTTTGCGTATGGGTCGCACATGTTTTGTGGAGATTCGCGCTCAAACATCATGGTCGTTGTCACGGGCGCTGGCAACTAATAAGTAATGCTAATGGGTGTCACTTGATGGGTGTGGCGTAAAGCTATGCAGGTATGATGTAGAGATGTGGTTGCAAGGGATGATACTTGTGTACCATCGAAGTAAGATGACAAGGGTTGGCCAGAAGGTATGATACGGAGGTGCGTGAAAAAGGTTGACGGGTTGGAAGTAAAGGTGACGCAAAAGGTCGATATCCTTTTTGATGTGACGGCGTAAAACAAAGCTGTTGCCAGGCAAGCAGGTGTGATACGAAGGGCCGGACTTCCCCCCCAAATAATCTTACGCATTTTGTGCCGCTCTCCTGTCAGCTGCCATCCAGTGTAGCTGTGGCGTGTACAATACTCACAGTATTGGTTTCATGATTTATATAATGATTATATAAACCAGGATACTTGCCATCGTGCTTGATTGCAACGTGAATTCAGGATAGTACAGGTTGGCCAGCGGGACTCTGGACAAGGGAGAGTACCCTGGTGCCACCTTTGCTGCGTCGCGTGACGCCGGCGACTTCCGGCGCTCCCTTGCACTGCAGAGGAGCGCGCAGCAGCCTGATGATTCAACCAACTGACTCCACCCAGATAGTCACCGACCAGATGAGCCCAATGAAGACAACGTGAATACAGGTTTGACCATTGTGGCTGGGCCCCCTCATCATCACAAACCACTTGTCCAGCAGACCTCCATGGCTGGGTTGGCATGACATGGTTCTTATTGAAGGACGTTGATGCCACAAAGGTCAAGCTCCCTATGGTGCCCTAAGGCTTAAGGTTTGTTTTGATGATGGATTTAGTGTTTTTGTTGACCGTTGAGTGTGAAAGCCCGACTGAACAAGAAGATCGGTAGTGAAGTGGGAGGCGGAAAAAGGCTGTTGAGTGAATTTGACCAGTGCCCCGCTTTTCGCCCCTGAAAGCCAAGAAGATGATTGAGTTTTGTTCACAGCCAGCCACTAACTTGGCACTTGTTTGAGTTCTTTGGCTCCCAGCGCGTGAACTGTGGCAAGGTTGATGCTCGAGCGTGAGCGAGTGTCTTGCCTGGCATTTGTTTGTCATGTCATCGAAGGACCCGCGTGCGCACGGACCTAGCACGCGGACGGACGCGCGCGCATTTGTAAGTGTGTGTGGGAGACCCGTGGAATCAAAGGGAATTCTCAATTCTATGATTTGTTTTTTCTGCAGGGGGCACGGAGACGGGTTTCCTATCCGTACCAACGAAGCTACGGAAATCAGTTGGAAGAGAGTTGGGACACCAACTCTTGTACCTGCACTTCGATCTGGTTGTGATGTTGAGTATTCACCTTCTCCTCCAGATGACGAGGCTGCTGCAGGTGACTTTGAGGTCGGCAGACTTTGCGCGTTACGTCGATCGCTTTTCGTGTCCTCAAGCTTTGGAACTTGGAGGCTTTCACGATTTGAGCATGTACTTGAGGATGGTCAGACCGCCTCTACATACACTTATCCTGACCTGGTCCCTTAGGATTTGTACTTAGGCTGGCGTGTGGCAAACCGCGAGTCGTGCCCGTATATGCAATATCTCGTGCGCGCGCGCATGCCTTCGGGCTCACAGGTGGGCAGGCGTGCGCGGGTGTGCGGCATTACAGGTTTGTCATTTTGTCCGCTGCGCCAATCTGTGTTGGAAATAGTTGGGCAAGTCCACTGCGCCGAGCAACCTCCAGGTTGTCCTCTTGTATATTGCGCACCTCTATTTTTCATATTTCGCTTTCCTCAATTTGGCGCTTGGCCCCTGAGAATCGCCAGAGTTGCCAACCCTGAAAAATGTGAGGTGCGAGAGCTCCACACTTTCCAGTCGGCTGAGCGCTCAGTGCATAGAAGTCATTGCGGCCGACGGTGAATGTAAATAGCATCCGAGACTTGACGCATCCATGTGCTGTTCTTTGATCGTTGCATTTTGGCGGTCCGGGGCTTGGAACTTGGAGGGGCTTCTTCTCCTGTCAAAAGACACGGGTTCTGCAAACGCTGCTTCTGACACAGGCTGTGCGCAGCGAAGTGGAGCTGCCTTGCCATTTCGCTGCTCCTTGAGGGGTCCTTCCATGCGTTCTTCGCCTGGCAGCAGTGGAGAATGGCTTCACCATGGAGCGGCGACGTTCCAGTTGACATTGATGTGAGAAGCATACATCACGATGATTTGAATCCGTTGCTCGTGTTGTTTTGGCTTTTTCACTTCGAGCTTCAATGTCAGAATGCGTCGTCGGCCCAAGTGTGTCGTCAGAGAATGTGTCGTCAGAATGCGTCGTCAGGAGGTACTGGGTCGCCAGACCTGAATGTCATCAGAATGCGTCGTCGTGGGGTATTGTGTGCTCGGGGAATGTGTCGTCATAATGCATCGCCAGCGTCAGTGCTAAGTATCGATGCCCAGGTGGTGGGCACTCTGACTAGATATACGTGGTTCGTAGGGCTGGTGCTGAATGGGCTGGACCTCCGGGTCCTCACCGAGGCCGGTGTCCTGGGACCTGGCCCATTCTGACAAATGGTCTGGGTTTTCTTCAGGAGACGGACGCCCATAGCTTTGGACTGTGACTGCCGTGGGCCGTGGGTTTTCTGGTAGGTATTCCGTCGCGCCCATTTCGGCAAGAAAACGGTTTTGTATGCTTTGTCCCCCTTCTTGTGCTGCGGGCCAGATGCATTTCCATCTCGTCGACGGGCATTGGCAGATGAATGTGGGAGCCCTCTCCGATGTCAAGGTGGGCTTCTCGTTGACTCGGGAACCGCCTCAGGTGAGACGATTGCCAGCTAACGACCTCCAGATCCTCTAGCCAGGCGTTTTCCTAGCGACAAGTCCCGTCTCCCGGAAAGACCATTTGTAAGAGCCCGGCTGCAGCGGCAGGAGGTTTGCTGGCCTGTTCGGCGTGTGGGAGTCCGCTTTTGCACACGCGATGTGGTTCCTGCCAACAAGTCAATCAACCTTAGACATCTTGGGGGAATTTTCCTAAACTTTCCCAACCGGGCCCAACCAGGCCAATAGAGGTATTTAATTGCCTGGGTTGAAGCTGCTGTGTTGGAGCTGCCGTGCGTTGGCCTTTTCGTGACCTTAGTTGGGTGCTATCTTTTTCACCTCCTCGTACATCCGAACTCCAGGCTTTCGGGTCTTCCCTCGTGGCGTTTTTCCTCCTCTTTTCTGGCTGAGCAACCAAGAGAGGTATCCAGTGACCATACATAGGACCCGGAAAGCCTGGGGCAACCGAACTGGGAGAGTCGAAGAGTCGGGTTCTGACCCACCTCTGCTGAGAAGGTGGTTTTTGAAGAGGGTGGAGCGGTCCAGCAGCTGCTCAATGTGCTCATCGGCACCTTTGACGACGGAGATCTGGGCGATGCTCGTCGTCGTTTGATCCACGCGCCGTCGTCCACGCGCTTGGGGGTTCAACACGCCTGAGGGTTTCCATCAGGTCCGATGTATCCAAGGTGGGGCTTCAAAGAAAACATGTTTAGCATTGTTTAGCACCCACCCCAGTTTCAATGTGGTTACTGTACCCCACCATGGGTATATGAACCTTCCTTCCTTCGGCCACTGCTTCGCGCCTTCGCTCCGGCTAAAGCCCGTCGTGACGGCGGTCCGGTCCGGTCCGCTGAGGATTGGATGATGCACGAGCTGTGGGACTACTTGGTGCCTCGTCTGCGCGGACGCGAGGGACGCGCGAGGGACGCGCGAGGGACGCGGACGCGGACGTCTGAGAGGGTGAGGTACGGTCCGACCCTGGGTGAGGGGTGAAGTACGGTGCCAGAAGAGGTGAGTGGAAAGCCACCAGAAAGTAGCTGGTCTTCTGAACATGGAGGTGACACTCCCCGAGAGGATCATCATGGATCATGCTTATTATGCATGGTTATTATGGTTATACGTTATATGTATGGTTATTAAGTATGGTTATGTGAAATAAGCAACTCACCCGTTTGGGTCTTGAGGATTTCAGGCTTCGGAGCGAACTCGGGGGCATTCCCAACAGAGCTTGAAGAACCCGACTCTTCGAGCTTTGGTCGTCTTTCTGTCACTCCAGGACCACCCAAAAGGTCACCTGGCTGGTTTCGCCCGCCCCCCACGCTACGACTGTGGAGATGTCTGGACAGGACACCCCGCTACGACTGTGGCTGCTGTGCTGCGTTCCTTACGGCCCCACCCCGCGCTGCAATGGATGCAATCCCCTTCACCCCCCTTGTTTCCACTCTCCCTTTCGGCGAAGCGCAGGCGAAGCACGTTTTTTTCTCGCTCCTGACGATAGAGATGCCCCCCCCCCATGTCCCAGAACGACCCTGTACATGATTGCCGCATGCGGTAGAACAGTCGACGCCAGCAAGGCGAAACGAAACGAAGGAGACGACGCGAAACGACGCAGGACACGACGCGAAACCATGCAGCCGCCCCCCCCCGGGCGCCACCGGTGTCCTCTCCCTACCCGACCGCGCCCGCGCCGACCCGCGACGAGGTGAAGTACTTCCCCGAGACCGTGGGACAAGTCTTGACGGAGGTGAGTCAGCACGACGGACCCCTGAAGCAGAAGCGCCTCGGAGCGACACCCGAAACCGCAGCGAGCCGAGGGTGAGGGTAAGCAGAGGGTGCGCGTCCGGTGGGGTGTCCGGTCCGAAAGCGGTGGTAGTGGGTGGAGGGGACTTGTGGAACCCCGAGAATGAATGGACAAATAATATCCAAAGGCAAGTCTTGTTTGAAATGCTTCCAGGTGATAGATGGAGGATCCAAGTACGAAAGCTGCTGGTGCTTGAAGATCTGTACAGCCACGGCAGTAGCTGCATGTATCTAAAGCTCCGGATCCTGCTAGCCAGGTTCCGTATCGGCCGGTTCACGATCCTGTGCACCTTCACCCAAGATCCTGCGCCCTCCCGAGGTTGAAGAACCCTATATCCCACAGGTACCATTAGGTACCCCAGGTTGCGGGTCCTATGTACGCCCTGCACCCTCCTCAGGTACCTCCGATCCGCGGTCACGCTCCGCGGTCACGCTCCGATTCCGCGAACGGAAGACCTGAGGTTCACGCTTTGGGGCCGTTGCGCCGAGTTCGATGGGCTCAGCAAGTGCAAGAGGGATGAGGTCCAGATGGAGATCTGGGCCATCACCCAGGCCATTCCGATCAATTCGGAACTTCCGGTTGCATCCATCGTGACAACTGATTGCCCCAGACGCTCCGGTGAAAACAGGCCTTTCCCGGTCCCTCAAAAAAACACCTATAGGGATTTCAGGGTCCAGACCGTCCAGACCCCTGACCCGAGGATTCGTATGGCCCCCACCGAACGGAGGTCGCGTCTGGGTCGCGTCTGGGTTTGGTCCTTTTCTGTTGGGGGAGAAGACTTTCTTGTGTGCTCCAGCTCGTGATATAAAGCATTCAAACGCTTGCACTCCACTCATACATGAGGATGCAGGGCGTATGTATGTAAATAAAAAAATAAATATATATATATATATATACCCTGGAAGTCAAAGACCATTTTTAACATGGTTGATCTGGTTTTGTAATGTAAACCCCTTAGTAAAAACAATGGTGGTCGGGAAAATGGTGGTTCGACTTCTAGGGTGTATATATATATATACTATATGCGTGCATCCAAAAAGTGCCCCCGGGCCCTCCCTCCAGAAACATAGTGGTGTAGTGGTGTATCCTTTCACCGCGAGCGATGATTTCTGGAGCTTCCCCCGGTGCGCCGACGTCCGGCTGGCTCGACTCGCCCGAGAGTCGCCCGAGAGTGGCCGGACCGACGCCAGACGCCAGGTGGATGTGGCAGCAGACGCGCTGTTCCCCCAGTACCAGTCCAAGATCCTCGGACCTGTTCGGACGTGGGAAACCCGTTCGGAAGAACTGCTGTCTGGATGTGAGGAAATTTTTTACCTGGTGTCGGTGCTATGATGTAGTTCTTCCTGGAGAGGGGGGGGTCTGAAGGTCGGCACAGACCAGGCGTGGCTTAGCACAGGCCAGGCGTGGCTCAGTGCACACCAAGAATTCGACCCCTCCTGAGACCAAGTCGTTTTGGGTCTTGAGCGACCGGCGGAGCGGCGAGTTCTCTTCGGACGAAGGGGGTGTGGATTTGGTGTGCCCAAGATGGCCCAAGGTGAAGCACCTGGGTGAAACCCTCCAAGAGAGGTATCCCCCAGTGACCGTAAATAGGACCCGTCACCTGGGATACCGGGATCCAATAGCTTTCCATGAGGCTGCTCAGAGGCCATCACGACGCTCCCAGACCCGTTGTGTGACGACCGGGATTGTCCAAAAGGATATCGATCAATGGGTTTTTGGGAAGAACATGAACACCACCCACGCCAAGCCAGGGCAAAACCAGCCAAAGCAGCAGGTTTTTTGCAGACCGCCCATGCAATTTGGCGCCCTTTACAACCACATGTTCCTGGGAAACCACCAGAAACACATGGAGGTTTCCCACAGTCCCAGCCATTTTCTATGTCAAGGATTTCAAGCTGGCGCCATATTGGGTTCCAACCAGACTTGTTTCTGCTTGGCACTGGGGCTTCCAGGAAGAGATGACAAGTCTAAAGGTCCCGTTCCCAGACACTCGGAGCTGGTTATCAACACATGTTGGGCTTCTTTTGAGATCCTCAGTTCTCAGACTGACTGGTGCGACTCGTAGGGAAGATGGGAATGGATCCAGAGGGGCCTACAGGGGTGGTTCATTCCCTCATTCCCTACGAGTCGCACCAGTCAGCAGACGACGTCTGTTTGGCCTCGCGCGGGTTTGCTCCCAGGTGCAAGGCCGGCTGTCAGGACACCGTCGCTGCTCGGCGCGGTGAACGTTCGCCGCCGGGGGGTGTGCGGGGACTGGCGAGGGGCTGGGGTGGGGTGGGGTGGGAGGCGTGTTGGCCGGCTAGATGTAGAAATTATATAGATATATATAATATATATACTTCAGGACTTCAGGAAGAAGAAAGTTCGGTAACAACTTCACTCGAGAATGTCATTGACATCACTTCTCTTTCCCAATGGAACTCCGGCGGGTTAGTTCCCACCTCGAACTAAATTGTAATACTATATATATATATAAATTTGCTTCGGGGTGGAAACTAGTCTGCCAGCATTGCACTGTGACCCCCTGTAGGATTCTATAAGGGGAAAGGGCTGTAGGTTAGTTATGTACTCACAAGCTTGTCACCAATGTTTGTCCTGTCTGTGTATGCACTATACATTGAACTATACACACCCGCAAGTTGTAGGCCACATCAGGGATACCCGTGGGGGGGGGGCCAAACACAGGGGCACTTCGGGCCCCAAGGGCATCCTTCGGGAAGCGACGCGAGTTGGAGGCCTTGAGCCTCTTGAAGTCCTACGTGGATTGCACCGCCCAACAGGGCGCGGACGGAGCGGACGCCGAAGGCGGGCGGAGGGATGGTGAGCGAGGTGGGGAGCGTACTGCCATGCCTTTTTGGAACATTAAAGCACAGGTGGAATTGAGCCAAATCTTTTTGGACCATAAGACATCATGTTGTTGACTTTTAGGAATGTTCTATCACGAATCTGATGTCTTTTGGCAGGGTCCCTTTTCCCCCTTCAAGGGAAGGACCTGCAAGTGGCTGCGAATGGGCAGATAAGGCCAAGGCCGCAGGATGGGCCTGAAAGAGCCTAGGCTGGTCGTAGAGGCTGCTTGAAACTTTGGTGAATTCAATTTGACCTGACATGCATGAGAGCTCAGGGAGGTGCATGCTGTAAGTCATGCGAGTCATGTGCATCCTCACTTCAGTCTCCACGGTGCGCACTGCGAGCCTTCTTGCATCTTCTTTCTTGGTGCCAGTCAACGGCAGTCGTTGGGCGGTATACATGAAGGTCTTTTTTTCGGTACCTCCTGGAGCAAGTTTGCATCACAACATATATCACAACACTATGCATCACAAGCCCCAATGTGATGAACATATATACTTCCCCTACCGCACGCCAATGGATGCCCTGAACATTGCCACCCCCTTGCTCCACTGGAGCGGATCATGGGCCCGAATCTGTGCCACTCCAACAGGCGGCCACAGCCCCACCCCCACGCCCAAACCCGGTGGGGTGGCCCAAATCAACTGAGTTGGAATCCAGACCGTAAATAGGACCCGCAACCTGGGGCACCTATGGGATATAGTCTAATGATAGGGTTCGTCAACCTCCGTTGGCATCCAGCCTTTTCTTTTGCGCACGGCCCTTCTCTGGACCGCCTCCGACCCCAAAGAGTTCCCTCGGCCCCTCCCCAACACTTCCTTCGCCGCTCCGAACATGCTTCGCGCACGCGCGCTCCGCCCGTGTGCCGCCACGCAGGCGGCGCGCTGCTGGACGGAAGCCTCCTGGAGGCCAAGTTGGACGTGAACGTCCACGAGGGCCGCGCCGAGGCGCTCCGCCTGGAGATCGAACGGCAGACAGATGGATGGAGAAGCGCCAGGGACACCTGCAGCTGTTGGACCGGGGAAGTGCTCGGCAGGCGGAGCCAGGAGCCAGTTTCTTCTCAATAGGTTTTCCTGAAGCCCGTTTGAAGACATGCTGCCACGCTGTTCTTCCAGGTTCCTCCTTCAGCAACCGAGAAACCAGGCGATATCAGGCGATCTTCTTGGAATACCATCTGCCTCTCCCTCTCCCTCTCCCTGTCCCTCTCCCTCTCTCCCTCTCTCTCTCTCTCTCTCCTTCCCTGGTTCCAGGCGGTCTCTTCTCTTGTGGGATCCGTTTGAAACTGCTCCGTTCCGTGTGACGAGACCAACAGGTCACCGAAACGCGACGTGACGTCTACGGAGACCTATTGAGTTGGTTTCGGTGCTGGGATATGCTGAGATATCTATTCCAATCCTCCCAAAGGAAAAGGGTTTTGCTTTCTCAACCGAATCCCCCATTTGGTCCCTTTCTGTCGTGCTATAGGATCAGGAGCACCCCGCTGCTTTGGGCTCCCGCCGTCTTCGGTTTCGCCGTCCAGGTCACGGCGGACGGCCGCGCGGCGGCGCCGCAGCGGATGCTGCGGTGCTTCCTGGGGAAGGCGGTGAGCGACGCGCTGGCGCCGCCCAACCAGACGTGCCGTGGCGGGTGGAGGTGGCGGAGGGGGGGGGGGGGGGGGGGGAGATGGTGGCTTGGTTTTTGGAAGTCTTTCCAAGTGGGTTGGTGGGGTGGGTTTGCTGTGGCCGGATTGCCATGATTTGAGACTTGGAGGGGCTTACCCCGATTTGCGGGCTATAGCCCGGAGTCTCGGACCAGTGCGTCGTGGAAAGCTCAGGTCCACGGTGGCTGGGAGCTTTGGCATGACAGAGCCGGGGGTCTTCAAGATACAGGAGGCCCAGCGTCGGCGTTGTCGGTGGCATTTCGGGTGGCTGGATCCGAAGGGTCTTTCTACCAAGAGACTCCGTTGAGAGACCAGGACTAGGACCCTGGTCTGTGGTACATATGGGATGGGCGACCTTAGGGCTGTTCAACCTCTCTAGGTATCAGTGCTTTGGGGGGGGTGAGTGTGCCCTCATTCCGCACTAAGGAAGCCGTCGGAAACGCTGCGGACATGAGTGAACCTCTGGCAGGAGCTCCAAGAAAAGTATTCGCCTAAATATTGCCCCCCTTCTTCCTCTTCTTTTCTGCTGGACTGGAGGGTCTTTGGGTTGGAATGCAGTTTTGGTGATCTTGTCCCAGTCGTGGGGTGCAACGTTCCAACACTGCTCCGTGAAGCTGCCAGCCAAACGCGGAGCGTGTTTGTTGGTTGCTTCCCATGCGCCCAGGGGATGAACACATATGACAACCGCGGTCTTTTGATAGGACGTTTGATCATCTTTTGGAGTATAGTGGGCGGTCTTTAAGACAAAAACACGAGGTCACTATTGGAGAGGTCACTGGGAGAGTACTCGGCTCTTCAACACCAGCTTGCCGGACCCGCGGCGCGCGCCGCGCGGCGGCCAACCGTCAGCTCAAACGCTATAGGTGGATCTGGAGCGCTTGCGGCTGCCGCTGTCGAGCGTCTTCGGGGAGGAAGCCTTCGAGTTCAGTACCCATGTGAAGCGTCTCGGAAGGAGGATGAAGAAGGACACATGAGACATCCTTTGCTGAAAGGTGGTGGGTGGATTGATTGGGAGGATTGGGGGGATGGAAGTGTGGAGCAGCTGAATGGGCAGGCGATGCAAAGGTCTGATGACTAACAGACTGGTGCCACCACCTGTCTCTTAGGGCTGGGGTTCAGGGAAGACACCCTATATAGGGCTCCAACTATATCCTCAGAAGGCGGTTAGACCCCCCTAGCACCCACCCCAACCTTCTCAGAAGGTGGTTGGAGCCCTAGGGACAACATTTTTGCCGAGATGGATGGTCACACTCGTTCAAGAAGTACGTCACATATAGGTGGAGAGACACCCTGGTATATCTATAAATCCCTACAAGTCAGTCTGACCTCATGAAATACTGGAGATGGTCATACAACACCAATACTATCCAGGAGGTCGTCGACTGACCAGGTTTGGACCGCCACGGTCAGACTGGACGCACGTAGGGAAAAGAAGGGTTCCGGCCCCCCACGCTGAGCAGCATCCCCCGCCGCGCTGCGTCCTTCGCCCGCGCCCAGGAACGCCGTACTACGGCTGAATAGCACGACAGGCGCCGTTCCCATGGTGAGGGCCGTGTGGAAGTCACATGGAAGTGGATAGCATGGTTCCTTGGAAGGGCATTTTGCTTCTACACAGCAGGGGGGGGTTCCACTTCCATGTGAGTTCTAGGGAGAGCAGTTCATGTGAGGCTCTTGATGACTCCAAACCCCCTCGTATTGGGACCCGGAAGACCCCTTCAGACCTGTCCAGGATGATTCCATATGTCTTAAGACCTGAATCAATACCAGGACACCCGGGCCAGGGGTGTCGAACTTGATAGCCCCGAAAAGAAGTGATTCGGGGTGTCCATTAACCACCCCGACTGTGGGTCCTAGTAGTCTAATATAGTCTATGTTAACTAGAGCATTCCCCTTCAAGAGACTGATTTCGGCCTTCAAGATCTCGGCAGGAAGCACCTGAGTTGTAGGATCCAGCTTGGCAAGTCTTCTCTACTTGCGATTTCTCGCTTCCTTCTGATTTACCCCCAAAAATAAAAAAAACAATTTTCAGGCAATGTTGAGGGGCATTTAGAGGTAACGTCTTTTTTGGCCCCATTTCGCTTTCAGAAGTCAGCAAGCATGAATTGCTCGGACGATGGCGTGGTCGGATTTCTGGTCCCCATGGATTCTGGAAGACGTTGGAAGACGTTGAACAGACATTTACCCCAAAAAACACTATCTCAACTGTCATTGAAACGCTAGTTCTATCTCAATGTAGAGAAACACTATCTCAACTCGGGGAACTCTCCCCGCCGTGGTGCGACGTGCGGTGCGTGTTTCGGCGGCCGGCCTGGCAGGTGTGGTCGATGCCATGGATGGAAGCATCGAAGTGGACTTGGATCAGGTGGGGCAATCTTGTTGTTTATATATTGAAGACAAGCAAGGATAAAGAAGGAACATCCCGTTGACCAACCAAACAGACAAGGAAAAGGAACCACACTACCTATAGGCTTCCACTTCAGCACCCCGACAGGAGGGTCCTGGTATGTCATGTATTTGATCATTCTTTGCTATATATACCTGTATTGTTTTTTAAATACATACAAAACACACACACACATATATATATATATATACACACACACACCTAGAACCCCATTACGCCTAAGAACACCTTCCTGCAGTCACAAAGGGGTGCTTAATGGAGGTTAGGGGTGCCCATTATCCACTCACTTAGGGACTAAAAACCACTCCTTTGTGACTCCTGGTTGTTTTTCGTTTTTGCTTCTTCTTTCACCCTCCGGACCATTTCCGTTCTGTTCCTTGGACGCTCGGCTCCTCTTTTCGTGCGAGACCACCAGGCGCCGTTCGCCCGCCGGAAGCACGGGAGGCCACGAAAGGTCCCACCGTTTGCACATGCTTTCTGAACCAGGTCGTTTCCTTTTTATTTCTGAATTCGTCACATCCTTCTTGAAAAAATTCGATCCTCTTTTCTGTTAGAATCGATTCTTTGATGCATGGCTTTTCCATCCTTTTTGGGCACCTTTTTGGACATCCGTCCCATCTGCTTCCTGCGTTCTCGAGTGCAGAACCGTTTGGTCACCGAATTTGGGGGTGTTTCGGGCCATACTCTTGGATTTCCACTGTGATGTGAGAAAAGTGGGTGGGTTCACGAGTAATTCCCAAACCAAACCATTCATTGGAAGACCTCTCACAACCACTCACCTGGTCACCTCACTTACCCAAAAGCCGCGACCCACGCGACCCCCACGCGACCCCCACGCGACCCTTTCAACGCCCTCCCCTTGGGTCACCGCGTCGCGGTCACGCCGCTCGGGCCACCGAGGCCCAGGGTCTCACGCTGAAGCCCTCGACGGAGCCCAAGGTCTCCATGCCGCTTCGGCCGACGGCGGCGGCGTGGCGAGGGTGGCGAGGGTGGCGTGGGCGGGGGCAACCGGGTGGCAGAGTTGCCCGGGGGCACCCTGAAAGCTGTTGGAAGGGGTGGGGTGGGCAAGAGGCAGAAGAGCTATCCTCCATGGAGCATGCAGTTGGAAGCAATAGTTAGGATTTAGAAGCTTATATATATATATATATTGTATAATATACTGTAAGTTGTAATTCATATCATCGGCCACCTGCGTGAACCAACCCCCCTATTCACTCCCGCAGCCCAGCTCACCACCAACACACCCGGCCGAGGACCATCAGCCGCTCCTATCTCCAAAGCCTCTTCAAAGCCTGGGGTGAAGCCTACCCGCGGCCGCGCAACGTGCCCTCGGCCGGGAGGCGTTGGACCAGGTGGTTGCCCAAACGAACGATGCAGGAGTGGCGCAACCGTTCAGGAGTGGCCGAGCCCCATACTTCAAGCACCTTTTAAAGACAGGAGGAACCGGTACTATACCCACTACAGCACCACTTCACGGCAATCAATTCTGTTTTCTCAGACAGAAAAGTGGGAGCTCAGTGGGGCGGGGCGAGACTCATATCGGGTGGAGCCCTTGGGGAAGGGGGTATAGTCACCCCGGGACCTCCGTGAAACTCGGGGGGCGGCACTCCAGGTGGGTTGGTTCCCGAGGAGCTTCCCTGGCATTTTTGGGGGTCCAGAAAGCCTTCCACCCCGCCCGGCCTCAGGTGCGAAGCGGGCCGGAGCACATGCCCGACGGGGTGGTGCCCTGGCGCTTTCGCAGGCGTGGGGGTGAGTGGTGGCGCACTGGAGTTGGTCCCAAACCGCTGGGGGTGTGGGGGAAGGTGTTTTGCCGGAAGAGACGACCGAGTGAGTAGACTAAGGTCAGCCTACCAGTGGTCATAGTATAAGGCTTTCGACCGATCCACTTGGGCAGCTTCAGCAGCTTCTCCACCCTTCGCCGCTCGCTAGGCCACGTGTGGAACCCATCCGACGCTTGGATGTGGCGACTCTGCTGCAGAAGGCCGAGCTCAAGAGCTCCTTCAAAGTCTTCTCCCGCGGCCAGGCGCGGGTCGACCCGGAAGGCTCCGCCGCGGGGAACGGAAGAAGGAACGAGTCAGGCTACCGGGCGGTGGGGCACCTTGAAGTGCATTGGCCTGAAGTGTTCTGGATGGTAGGGCCCTGTTGCACATACCATCTCGAGATGCCCGTCGGATTTGTTCGGCCTTTGGATGACGGCTGGCGGCTGGATGACGGCTGGCGCGGCACTCAGAGCAAGTGCAACAGATCTCGTGGTGCGGTGTGTGTTTTGTGGCGTGGTGCGGTGTGCTGTGTGCATATGGTGTGGTGGGGGGTGACAGGGGGTGACACTGGGGGTGACAGGGGGTGACACTGGAGCTTAGTGGGTCGATCTTGCAGAGGTTTCTTCGCCCCACGGGCCTCCCGCCCAACGGCCCCCCTCGTTAGACCGGGCAGTGACGGGGTGGAGGGTTTTGGAGGTCGATGGAGGGCAACATGTCCCACATCCCGAATCACCTCTCTAAGGAGCTATCATTGGACACCCCGAAAACCGGGGCTACGGTATGGGCTTCTTTGGAGGAACTGTTAGTTTCTTCCAAGGCCCTGCTGCCCTTGATCCACTCGGATCCCCAGGGCCTGATGACCGCGAAAGCGATCCGCACCAGCGAAAGCGATCGCGTCCGTCGTGCCGAACGGCGCCCGGCGGAACGACGCCAGGAACGCCTCGGCGGGCGCGTGGCGTTGACCTTCGCCGCCACCATGGAGTTCCCCCAGGCGAGGTCGGCGGTGGAAGCAGCACCGGGGGGGCGTGGCACGCTGACCGTCGGGACACGTGCTGCGGTCAGGATGTGTGGAGAGCCCTGCTGAACCGACGTACCTATGACCTCGGCTTCTTGAGCTTGCAACTTGGAGAGCGCCAGCTGGGGAGGTGGAGATGGAGATGGTTGGTTTGGAGAGTGCTTTCGACCTGGCGGGTCGATTTTTGAAATATCTTTGTGGGAACGATGTGAAAAGCACCAAGAGAAGATACTTCGAATGTTTGAAAGAAGAAGACAGGAAGAAAAGAGACACTCGAAGACAAAGATTCTCCATCCCTAGGGCTCCAAGTACCTCCTCAGAAGGTATTTGGACCCTCCAAACCCACCTCAAACACCTTCGAAACGAAGGCACTTGGAGCCCTAAGGCATGTAACATGTCGTGTTTTTGGTGCAACTGTTGCCTGTTTCGTGTCGGTGGCGAACTCATTGCAGTGGGGGGGAAGTCCCCCACCTGGAACGTATACAAAGCAACGCAAGTTGTAGAGCTACTCCAGTAGATTCCGTTGGAGAGCTAGCGCAATTGAAGTAGCAACTACCATTCACCATGGCCATGTAATGTAGTAGGTGTTTCTTTTGGTCTCTGATGTGATCTCTTTGCTTCAGGTCGATGCTGGGACAATGGGCCGGTGCCAAGCATGAACCCCTGCAACCGGCGCTGCTGGAGATCAGCTGCGGCCGCGTCCGGGTCTATGCGGTGCGAGGTCGGCCGGCGCGTTCCGCCCCAGACCGGGACCTCCGGGGCTTTCCCAAAAAGAGCGCCCACCGGGCTTGCAGGAGAACCTCCCGGGGTCTATCATAGGGGGGACTCCCATAGATCTCTGAAGGGAAAGAGACCAGGCGACCCCCAGGGCCAGGGTGTCTTGCTATGAACGTGTATCCTTTGGCGGGCCAGGTCAGGGGTTGTGAATCACCCAAAGAGTAGAGGGTTGGTCCTGGACATGTTTCTCTTTTTGCGGAAGGCCTCCGTGCCCACCTCTTCGTGGATCTCTTTGCCCTGGGGGGGATTGTGTAGATTAGAAGATTGACGATTAATCCTTTTTAAATTGTTGGAACGTGTCCGTCATTTCAATGGGTCCTTGAGTGATGACTGCGTCAGAGCTTAACTTCCTCCCCTGCCAGAGGAAGTTGATTCGACTTGTTCAGGTTCCTGGTTGGTTCTTGAAACTGGACGTTTGCAGGATTCTTCCCCAACTCTTTGCCCGGCGCGAACGGCTTTCCCCGCTCCTGACGCTCCTGACGCTGCGGGGCCTCGTCTTCACCGACTGTCGGGGTCTGCAGAGCTCTGCCCCGAACGCCTCCAAGTGTGCCGGCGCCTGTCGGGCCTGGCGTTCAACACCTGGATGCGACCGGCCTGGGTGCTGGGGCAACCGGATCCAATCCAATGAGGTCTCAACAGAGGTTGAAGGACTCTATAGGCTATCCCATAGGTACCCCAGTAGGGTCGTATAAGGTCACTTAACCTCTGTTGGTCCTTGACCTGTAGGGAAACCCGCTTGGTGGCTGGCCCGATGGCTCGCCCCGACTGGCCGGGCGAAGCTTCTCAAACCGTCTTCGGGGGGGCTTCTTTTTCGGCCTTCGGGCACGGAGACCGTGCGGAGCTGGCCGCGGGCCCGCCAGGCACCAAGGGGCCTTACAAAACGGTGCTCTTCTCGCGGGATCTCTTTGACACTTGGAGATTTAGACCACCGTTTCGAAATCCCCATGCCGCCGTGGGTGCCAGACGAGGGGAAGAAGGGGTACTGTAGGTTGGAAAAATGGGTACTGCTAGATGGATGTAAATGCATTTCAAGGAGAGAGGTTCCCCCTACAAGTCCAACGACCCAGTAAAACCATGTAAAACCAGGTCGTTTGCTTGCTAAACCAGGGTGTTTTTTGTATGACCAACTCCAGTAAGATGAGGTCATTGACCTGTAGGGGTTGAATTTGGATGGTTTAGGGGTTTCTGATGGTTGGACTTCGCCTTGCAGCCGCCTTGCAGCCAGATAATCAGTGAGATGGGAACATTTGAGGTGACAGCTTGACCACCACCAAGAGAAGAGAGGTATCCAGTGACCGTACATAGGACCCGTCACCTGGGGTACCGAACTGGGCTGGTCTAGTTCGGGTTCTTCAACCTGTGTTGGCAGGTTAGTAGCAAGATGTTGCAGGCTCACACCTTAGCTGGTGCCCAAGCTTGTCTCTGAACAGCTTCCGCGCGTCCTGACCATCGGGCGAGATGGTCTCGACCATCCGACGGGTCCAGGTGGGTAGAAACAACTCCCTGATGCCAATCATGGAAAACACCCTAAGAGTGGAGGAAACCAATACCCTACAAGTCCATGACCTCATTATTTTACTGAAGTTGGTCATACAAAAACACTACTCAAGGAGGTAAAGGACCAGGTTTTACTGGGTCTTTGGACTTGTAGGGATAGAAAACAGATGAAAAACAGTCTTCCATCCGGGGACATGTTCCACTTCCGGTTTCAGTGAGTTGTAGCAACACTCAGAAGGTGAGTGGTATCTGGGAACCTGAAAGGTGAGTGGTGTCTTTTATGGTCTTCGTTGCTTCGCCGAATTGGTGGGGGGGGCCCTTCTTGGATCTTAGAAATGGTCCTGAGAAGGGTTTTCACCTGTTTTCATATGTTCACTTGGCCGTCTACGGGTGCGACACCCCGCCCCCTTTGCAACGTGCCCACCTCTTTGTCCCGGCCGTGCCGGGACACGAGCGCCGAAGGCACCGGGACCGAACACCGGGTCCGGTCCCCAGCGTCCCGAGGACATCTTTCAGGCCTCGGCCGACCAGTTGCCCGTGTTCCCGGACATTGGCGAGATGATCTGTGCCTCGGTGAGGTCCCACGTGAAGAAGGAGGTGCCGAGTGAAGGAACGTCCGTGGTTGACGACGTATAGACCGTATAGCTAAGTATAGCCTAGCCTGAAGTAGCGAAGCAGGTCGGTTGGAGAGCATGCTAACGCTGCTTCATCTAGCCAAACAAGAAAGTGAGATCGTTTTGTAAACACCCAACAGAGGTTGAAGGGCCCTAGTTCGCCTATCCCAGTTCGGTACCCCAGGTTACGGTCCTATGTACGGTCACTTCACCTCTCTTGGACCCTAAAAGGATAGAACAGTCGATCTCCACCTTCAAGAGGTATCGGGATCACACAGCTGCCAGTTCGCTCAGCTGAGGCTTTTTGGGGCTGCACATCTTCTCACCCAGCAGAGGTGGGTCAGAACCCAAACGTTCGACTATCCCATACCCTGGGAGTCAAAGACTATAAAAAGAATGGTCGGACTAGGTGACCCGAGTCTGGGACGTTCCTTTACTTCAGTCGGTTAAAGTATAGTCTTTGGACTTCTAGGGCGTAGGTACACCACGTTTTCTGGGCCCTATGTACGGTCACCGGATACCTCTCTTGGTCAGTTCCAGGGCCAGACCGCCGCGACCGCCCAAGGCTGGGAGGCCAGTGGTAGCCACTCGGTGCGGAAGCACGGGAGGTCCGCCTTCTGTCCCAAGGCGAGGAGTGACAGGAGGGTGACCGGGGTGTGACAGGGTGGTAGAGAAGAAGAAGGAGATGATAGAGATGATAGAGATGATAGTTGATGAGTGGAAGGAAGGGTTTGAACAAACTCTGGGGATCTGACCTCCCCCCAGGTCCCATCCATGGGGATTCCGGGCCCTCCCGCCCTGAAACTCAGCGTTGGGCCGTCTCGTTGGGCCGGTCATCCCAATCGGCGGCCGCCGGCGCCCCTGGAGTCGCCTCGTGCACCGACGTCTCTCTCTCTCTCTCTCTCTCTCTCCCTCTCTCTCTCTCTCTCTCTTCGTGGCAGAACGTGTATTCTTTGGCCCGAAGGTTGGGGCGAGGAGGGTGCCAAGTTCTTGCAATCACCGAAGGGCGAGAACGGGGTGCAAGAACTGGTTAGCACAAGTTCTCCTCGGGCGATGATGGTCGGCAAGGACGGGTTCTTGCTACAAGAAGCTGCTTCGAATTCGTCCCACGGTGCAATGAAGCCCTTTGAGTGCTGTCACTTCTCTCCATGAATGGCATACGCCAAGAGAGGCGTAGACGTGTGACACCACAGGGAGGGAGAACAAATGGAATCAATCGCGGTGGAGACATGCACACACTCCACCACTTGTTTGCCTCCTGACCCGAAGCCAGAAAAATATCTCCTTGTGAGCCACACTAAGCCAAGCTTGCAGTTGCGCGCTCGCAGTCAAGACCGTCTCAAACCTTTCTCAACCTGAACCCGTCTCGTTTAGGCACAAAAACACACCTTTCAGGCACATCTTTGCATCAACGGGCCATACGACAAATTGGCCCGCATTCACTCCAAACAGCAAGCTGTACAGAAGAACTGTTTGCATATTTTGGCCGACCCACACGAAAATTGGACTGACACATACTGACACTGCAAAGGTTCCCTATGGCCAACCACCAATCACCCACAAGGCCAGCAGCATTACATGAAGCCGGCTGAAGTAAGAAGTCCTCTGTTTCCAGATGCCGGTTCCCTGAGATGCAACCATTGCCGCTTCACGATCTGGATTGCACCCGTTTTCGATTCCATTGTTGAGGGATGTGCATTTTTTATATACGGAAATCACGCACGCCTAGGCTTCCTGGCCAACCATTGCTTTAATGGTCTGACTCCCGAACCACCAGCTGTTTTACTAAGGATTTTGCACTACAAAAACCCAGGTCAACCTTTCCTCTTTGAATGGTCGAACGGAAGCCGGACCGCCCCGGGATCTACGCGTCCAATAACGAGCCAGTTTGGCACCTCGGTAGACCGCGACCCCGTGACGATCCCACCGGCCGTGCGGCCGGAGAGCAGAATGGATTGGAGGTTGGTTTCTATCGATTTGATTGGGGGTTTCCATCTTCATTCAGTTTTCTTTTTACAATTATGACATCTAGCGATCAGGTGGGGGGGGTGTCAGACATGTGAGCGGATCGGGTGGTAGTCAGTGGACCAACAAATCATCTCGCCCCACCAACTTCGCATGAAACACCCTGGAGGCCCGACTCTGCATGTCTCCGAGCTCTGGACAGAGGGTTGGGAGGGGCCTCGTTCCTGGTCTCATTCGGATGACCCAACGAAGCGTACCCGGACACTCCGTACGAAGCTGGGTGACCCCGCAAAAGCGGGCGAAGCCTCTCACCCGACTGCGATGCCAACGCCACGCCAACGCCCCAAAAACCATGAAAGAAGCCCTGCAAGTCCAAGGGCCAAGTTAAACCTGGTCCTTAACCTCATAGAATACTGGTTTTGCATGACTGAACCCAGTCAAATGATGTCCTTGACCTGTAGGGAAGGGTCCCATACAGTTCGGTTTTCCCTGTGGAGATCGGTGGTTTTCTTGGTGTCAACCTTAGCCGCCCCCGCTGTGGCGGCTACCGTCTTTGGCTACCGGCTGTTGTGCAGTCCACCTTCGACTTGAAGAGGCTCCAGGTGCGATTGCGAGCTCCGGGGCGGCGACGCGTTCCCGGTGGGGGCGTGGGGCTCGGGTGCCGCGAGCCCGCTCGCGCTGGCGGGCGCGCGCGTCGTTTTAAGTGGACGAGTCTTGATTTTGGGTGATGGAAGGCGAGAAAAAGGTGTGTGTTGTATATGGAGGATCGCCGCCTGTGGAGCCTTGTTCTTTTGTTTTCCTCTCCCTGTTTGGCAGGCAGGGAGTGAGTACGAAAGTCCGCTAGGTTACGAGGATCTATGCAGGTGTTTTTGGATGGATAATTGGCCATCAATAGCAACAGAAGGATGTAACAGCAAGAGGTCTTTTAGATGGAGGCCCATCTTGGGGGCCCAAACGTGCCATCGAACCTCTGAAACCACTAAATCTGGATATGAGCATCTGACACAATTATTGGAGTGGTACATATGTAAGAGGCCGCCTTGTGCTTGGTTTGAGGTGAAGAAATGTGCTGGCAACCGATATAGGGGACAACCCAGCACCGAATACCAGGTCATCGTTCCTCTTGACTCCCAAGAGAGGTTGAGAGACCAGGACTAGGACCCTGGTCTGTGGTACATATGGGATGGGCGACCAGGATGGGCTGTTCAACCTCTCTAGGTCAAGGCTTTTGCCAGCCTGACCAGGAAGTCTTGTACCTCTCCATTTCACGCTTCAGCCATTTGCCTGAAGCAGTGGAACTGGCCGAGGACGGAGCTCTGCGGGGAACGCGCCGGGACCGGTCGGTGGGATGGGTGAGTGGACACCTCAAATCACCTCGGACCGGAGGTTAGTACTTTCCATGGACCCCTTATGGCCGGCCCTGGTATGGTCATATTGGAGGCTGTTGGAGGCTCATATTCCTCTTAGAAACCTCCAAGACCTACCGAAGTTCTGATGATCCAAGTTCGCGAGGGACTTTTGAAAAGGCCAGCAACGCTGGTGGGGGGGAAGGCTCCACACCTTCATGCAGAATGGCTGGTCCCGAAGTGCCACACAGCTCAATTGATACGCGTTGGTTCCCCATTGCACCCAGCAGTTTTCTTCCATAGTCAGATTCCCAATCCAAAGAAAAGGTAAAGTCCTTCAAACATCTTCAAGCAGCAGATATTTTTGCCCTTCGCCAGACCAACACAAAGAGACAAGAAAGTACACTTCAGTCAAGTTTTGCCTTTCACCCGGGTCACTTCGCAGTCACTTCGATCCTTCTTCTGGTCCTGTCTTTGGGCCTTCGTGGGAGCTTTCGCCTTTCGCTTCGCAGGGGGGCGGATGCCAAGGCGGAGGCCATCTCTGGTTTGAAAGCTGAAGGAGCCAGTCGACCGAGCGCGTGCGGGGTTGCGCGTATGTATGGGGTTGGAAGTTGAGTGACTGGTTTTGGAGGGTACGACTGGCGTCTCACCATGTTGGAAGAACTTTTGGGTGGGGGGAGTCAGGCGAGTTGGGACATGAACGAGGCAAACGAGGGGCCCAATAACAAGCCCCCCGTGCACGTGAAGAGGTCTTAATCCAAAGGAGCGCGGGGCTTGATTCATCCAGAGCCTACATTAGGGCCCAGAAGTTGCACCTTGCACATGAACTTAGTCAGACCCTTTCGTGTTTTGGTGGCCCCAACTTCTCCACCCTTTCGCAGCTGAGACAGCATCATCCTTCGGTTCCGGGCCTTTCCACGGCCAGGCATCAAGCTCTACCGTGACAGCACCTGGTTCCGCCGACGCTGGGCCAAAGCGGTGCGACGTTGCACGGGTTGACGTCGGTGACGACAAGGCTGATGGAAAGACGGCCACCTAGCAAGGTCGCTGAAGGTAGACCCTCTTGATGAATCAAAACCCTTCCGTTTTGAATTGGACGTCCTCTTCATATGTTGACGCATGAGGCGAGTCGGGCGAGTCGATAGTTATTACATACTTCACCCACTCAACCATGAGGCCCTCCATGGTTTCTTTCAATCGGTCTAGTCCATGGCTTTGTCCTCACAGACGAGGACCCCGAAACCACACGGAGCTTCCGAACGACCGATCTGAGCACAGACGGCTTCCGGATCTGAGACCTGCGAGACCTGGAGCCGGGCTGGATTTTTTCGAACCCGGAGGGATGGATCAGAGGTCCACATGGGCAGACCATGGGCAGACCATGGGCAGACCTTCAACAAGACCACAGCAGAGGTGGGTCAGAACCCGACTCTTCGGCTCTCCCAGTTCGGGTCCCCCCAGGTTTTCCGGGTCCTATGTACGGTCACTGGATACCTCTCTTGGCCCTTTCTGGTAGAACCCCACTCCCTCCCTCACCGAACTTCAGCCGAAGAGCCCAGCCTCTGCGGCCTCGTGGACGGGACGCGCAGCGAGGCTATGACCCCTTGGATGACTCCAGCAGCTTGGAGCGGTGGTGGAAGAAACCAGAAAACAACACGTAGCATCTTCAACCAATTTCTGAGACGGATTCATTTTCCGAGTGAGCTCCCTGAGCACCTTGATTTTAGATTTGCCAGTGGTTCTTCCTTTTTCTTCTGGGATCAGGACAGGCTGAGGATGTGCCTCAAGCAGGATGGCTTCATCCTGATTCCCATCATTGCCCCATGAAGTTCATCCTGTGCCCGAGGTTCATATACCTCAAGAAGGATGAACCCCATCCTGTGCCCGAGGGAATCGGAACCGATATACCTCAAGCAACAACGTCGATCCGATGCCCCCCACGTGCTTCTTCCCTCCGCCCCCCCTCCGCCGCGACCGAGCGGACACCGAGGCCACTTCCCGGAGCTGCCCGCGTCGCAGCGGCACGTGCAGACCCCGTTGCAGCGCTGGCGAGAGCTCACGGCCGGTGCGTGAGCTGAAAGAAGGGAGCTTCACCGGTGGTGGCAGCGGCGGGGTGTCCTCCCGGGTCTCGGTCGGAGGGGCGGGGGATGGATGGGTTTGGAAGCCAATGAAAAGTGTTTAGTACATGTTTCAAATGTTTCAAAACATATGCTATGGATAATGATGCAACCTTTTTTGTCAGGGCTGAAGAGGGTATAGGGCAGGTTCGAAGTGGTGAAATCTGAATTGAGGACCGCGGTTTGTGTTTTTTTTCTCCTCTGGACTCTGGATGACGCAACACGTGCCGTTTGGTTGGTTGGGGATGGAGTGCCACCGGGCAAAAACCATCCAAGTCATCTGAACCTCAGAATCTGGCAAGTCTCAGGGCTTCCAAACTCCCGAAGTCTGAAAGAGCAGTTTGCTCTTCTGCAGTTCTGCTTTTTCAGCATCATGCCGGGATAGAGAAAAGGATAACTCATGTACAGAAGAGTAGCCCTTGCACGAACTCATGCATTTTCATTTACTGTAGCTTGGCAAGTGTACAAAACGTGGTTGCACGGAGGTCAGTCCGAATGCTGCAGCAGACATGATGGTCACGAGCCCTTGAATCCAAGCATATCATATATGTGGTTGCATGCTGTTGCATGTGCTTGCAAGCCACGCCTTTGGGATTGCGCACGGCAAGCGGCTCCATGGCCAGCGGGTCCTTGGGCTGCTGATGCGGCGGGGCGGCAGTGCCTCGTGGGCGCCCGAGCGGAGCTAGAAGGCGCCCGAGCGCGTGGGGTACGGTGGGTGGGATGCAGGCTCTTGCGAAGAGCTGATCGGAGGTGGAAGAAGCGAATGATGGGGGAGGTGGGTATGGCGATGCAGGGAGCTCACTCTGTTAGCAGCTGGTCGTTATGTTAATCCACTGGCAAGGGCCAAGGGCAACCAGGTCGTTTGGACTGCCAAGAAGTGAGCTCCCTACTGGAGAGCAGTGCCGGAGAACAGTTCACCACCCTGCCAGATTTCTTTCAGATACTGTGATTAAATGCAGAATGTTGTACTCTATACATCTTATTTCTACCATATACAGTGAATCAGCGTCCTTGGATGGCCTTAGAGCAAAGGCCGCGGGCAGTTTTCCCGTGGTGGGCGACTGTTCCGTGCTCCACGCTGCGTCAATGAATGGGGTAAAAAGACATGCAAAGACACCTTTCCGAGCCCACAGTCACAGGACAAGTGACCTCTGTTTTCGGATGTCTGACCAGATTTTGGCATGGACGGGTTCGGCCTCGACATCGGGCAGGAGGCAATCTTACAAGTGCCCGTGTCACAGCTGCTGTCCTACTGGGCGCCCAGCTCAGTATGAGTGCATGCTGAGCGCATGCTTTGAGTGGACTGCTCTGTCGTTGTTGTTGTTGTTGTTGTTGCTGCTGCTGCTGCAATTTTGTGGACCTTTTTCCGCGTGTGAGACAGGCAGCCAAAACGGACACGGCATCTACTTATGGACGCAGAAGGCTAGCAGAAGCAGCCTTGCAAATGAGGCTCAACCGTCACCCGCTCCCCGAAACACACAGATCTGGCTGGAATTCTGCTTCTTGCCCCACGTATCCCACATGGTTCTATTACATTCCATTCTGTCACTGTCCGAACTTCTGGTCCTGTTTCAAAGACCTGTTAGAAGCTCCCACCGCAAAGTCCTTTTCATCCAGACGCCAGCTCTATGCCGACTCCAAGTTCCAAGCCCTTCATGCAACTCCCACCCTTTTTTTCCTCCTCCGCGCCTCCCCAAAACCCACACCGCGCGCGCGAAGAACGCGAGTCTATGCGCGCCCTAACACGCGCCGCCCGTCACACGCTCGGTCCGCCCTGGCCTCGCGCGTCCGCCCTTCGCGCGTCCGTTGCCGAGGCCCAGAGGCACGCGGAGTTCGACGCTTCGCAGCATGTCCTGGTCGTGCGGCGGATGGCCCACGCGGCCGCTGAGGCGCCGTGTGGCATCGTGCCGAAGTGGAGGGGTGACCATGTCCGTCTGGTGGTTTGAGCTTGGAAAGAACAAGAGGTGCCTTGGGGTGGTCCAGCGAAATAGGCGTGCGCTCAGTTCCACTACTGTGACTGGACGTGCTGTGACTGGGCGACCCTGCGCTCCGTCCGTCGGTGGATCGTTTCAGCTCTGTCCGCAGGCACCGGGCACCACCGCCGCGTGGGAGCGCCTCCTGGCGTGCGTGGCCCGCGCGGACGTGCTCGAGGAATTGCCCGCCTCAGGTGGAGCCCGGACGGAGTCAGGATGCAGTCCGGGGTTGGTTGGTGGGTTTGTCCTTAAGAGCAGGGGCCCAGCCACTGCTGAGAACAGCACCTGCTTGAGAAGAGGGTTCTGGAAACCCCGATGGGTCCGCAACATGTATTGTTCTTAAACATGTGATTTGCAGAACGGCTGCTTTCCTTTTTCCCATGCAGCAGTGCAGCAGTGGCCGTGCCCCCAATGGTTCTTGAAACGCACCCCTCCTTCAACCTGCCGGTGAAGCCTCACAGAAGCCGTGCCAGGCTTGGCCGATCTTCTTTGGGCCTTCGCTCGCCTCAGCTGCCGGGAGAGGCACCGCACGGTGCGCCTCGTGACCTCGTCCCTGATGACCGGCGCGGGCGCGACCGGCGAGCTGGATGACCAGGGGCTGGTGAACACGGCGGCTGGACCGGCAGAGATGGCGAGGGGGGGGCGGAGGGGGCAGCCGATCCCAGCGAGGACAGAAAAGGCCAGGGATTGGGTTGAAAAGGGGTCAAGGGTTTGGCACATATACCCAGTCCATCCCAGTCCCATGGAGTGTCTGGGATCGTTCCTTTTTTCCTTGCTACTGCTACTGGAGCTTTGCCTTCGCAGTCCGGCGGGTGCTGGGAAGGAGTGTTTGACAACTTTTTTGGGTACAAGTCTTGTGGCAGGGTTGAGGGTTCAATCGCAAGACTATATGTCAAAATTGTGTTTTATTTAGGTGAGCCGCAGAGAACACATCACTGCAGTGAACAATATATGGTCTTTGGATCTTCCCTTGGGCGGAACAAACGAACAGGAATCGCTGCCCATGGGTCTTGGCTTCGAAAAAACCCGAAGTTCTAAACAAGGTCTGGGCGTTGGCCAAGTTGTTCGTGGAGGAGCGGGTTGGGACACGGAACATCAAAATGCAACTTTTTCAGCGAAAACTCAAATGGGGAAAGATTTCGAGATGGAGGGTTCTGCATCTGACATTTCTGAAGTGTTTCCCTCAGAGAAGAGCCTTGACTAGTGACTAGTGGTCATCCTCAGCTGCGGATGCATTCCCAGGACGCAGCACCTCACGTGGAAGCCCTCGCCTTGATGGTACGAAGTCGCACGAGCCGCTTGCGGCTGTAGTGGCTGGTGCGTTGTGCCCTGGCCGATTCGATGGCGGGTTGCCGACGTGTGTACAATATACTTCATGAATCTCAATGGCTTTTAATGGTCTTAATTCCAACTAGAATGACACCGACATGGTTTCTTCTTTAATGGTCTTGTCTCAACATGGTTAATGGTCCTTAATCTCTAAGGAATGATAATTCCAACTTGCTTCGACATTCAGTTCTCCAGCGGTTTCACGATGTGAGGCTCCAGTCTCAGAGACCCTGACGGCCACAGTTCACCACGAAACCTGCACCACGAAACCCGCGGCGCACGGGCGCACCACGGTCGAGGCTCCTGGGCCTTCGCCAAGCTGCGCCACGACGCGCCCGGCTGCGTGGCGGCGATCTGCGAGGCCATCGGCCGCAAGGAGGCGGACTTCCAGCTCTACGACGCCTAGGCGGGCGGACCGCGGTCCGCGGACCGGGGAGTCACTCGTGCCGGGTGGGGAGTGGGGGCAGGTACGCGTTGAAGAGTGTATCCCAGACATTCGATGGGACTGCCATAGGACTGCCGCCCCCATTGACCCCGCGGGAAAGTCTGGAGCCCGGGGGAGTGGAGGAGAGAAGACGAGGCAACCAATGTGTCGCTTTTGGCCTCCAAGTACCAGCAGAGGTGGGTCAGAACCCGACTCTTCGGCTATCCCAGTTCGGTACCCCAGGTTTTCCGGGTCCTATGTGCGGTCACTGACTGGATACCTGTGTTGGAAGTCAGCGCAGTAGAAGGGGACAACGGATGTTTCCATCGTGGAGCGGCCGGTCCTGCCCGCTCCACGCCCGCTCCACGCCCGCTCCACGCCCGCTCCACGCCCGCTCCTTGATTCCCGAACGAGCAGAGGTTTCACGGCCGCTTTTTTCATTTAGTCATGTTCCTACGCCCTATTGTACTGATGCTTGACACGACCACAGGTAGGTCATAGGGGTGGTGAATGGATTGGAGTTTCCAACCTCCAGCTACACCTGGAATCAGCCGCAGGTGACCACCAACTTTGCTTGGGCCTTGACGCGTGTGGCCCACACCGCCGCGCCCGCCGTGGCCTGCGCACGCCGCGCCTGTCGCGCGCGGGTGGCCGAGTGCGACGCGCAGGGCTTGTCGAACGGGATTTGGACGATGGCGGTGGCTGGGCGTGCAGAGTGGTTGGCATTGGGGGTTGCTGGATGATGGACTTTAAAGGTAGACTGAGACTCTTGATGAGCAAAACCTTCCCTAGTAGCCCTAATAATTGAAGAGGCTCTACGGCTCTACAATCCATTTTTTGGTCCATCAAAGGGTCTACAGTAGCTACAGTACTGATTGGTGACTTGTCTCCTTTGTCCGGTGGATTGTCTGAACCATACCGAACTTACTTTTTTCCGCTTTTGTTGGCGGAATGGCAGTGGCTCAAACCGTGAGGAACTGGCCGGAGTGTGGGCGTGTCACCTCGTCAAAGAAGATTCCTTTTGATGACCACGATTTCCTTGCTTTGGCTTCAGCCGCTTCGCCGCGTCCCAGGGTTGTGACACCGTAGTGCGTTCACCCACGTCATTTCCTCCTCATCCGTTCAGCCGACGTTCAGCCGCTGGACAAAGCCCGGCACATCGGGGCGGGGTCCTTGGACCTAAGATCTACGGACGGCAGGTGCTAGGCAAAAAGAGAGCAAGCCCTACAAGTAAATGACCTCATTTTACTGGAGTTTGTCGTGGCTCGCCCTCTCTCTCTCTCTCTCTGTTTGTTCTGTCCGTCTGTTCTGTCCGTTCTGTTTGTTGGTCTGCCTACCTGCCTGTCTGTCTTTCTGGAGATTCTTTGAATTATAAGGCCTTGGCAGAGACCGACCCGCCCTTGACGACCGCGTTGGCGCTGGGCTGCGTGCAGCGCTTGGAGAGCTTCACGCCGCAGCATTTGTCGAACAGCGCCTGAGGCGGATGGAGCTGCCCTGTTGACGCAGGTTTGACGATTGATGATGCCCATTAACCGATCATTACCGTATCGCTCTTCTTTATTTGAGCGGAGTTGCAGTTTTGGGTGGGGGGATGTCTAAAATGGTCACTTGACACTTTCTACAGCGACACCCCAGCCCCTCCAGAGCCTTTCCAGCCACAGTGGTCGGCCCCGGGACCAGGCCTCGCGCGCCTGCTCTTGGCACCTGAGCCCTGCCTGGCAGCGCTGGCGGCGCGCCTGACCTCGTCGATGGGAGACGAGCGTCGAGAAGCCGCTCCGCGTCGCTGGGATCCGCAGGGCGTGGCCAACTGGGCGTGGAGCATGGCGAAGCTGCAGCCGCCCGGTGACACCGGGGAGACTGGCGGAGCGGATGTGGTGGTGAGTGGTGCTTGGTGGGTCTGGTGCGTGGTGCGTGGCGGAGGGATGGATGGATGGTGTGGTATGGATGGTATGGACGGTATGGATGTTGGGGGGGTCTGTTGCCTTGAGGTTTCATGTTCACGCGTTTGGCGTTGGCTGGTTGATGTGGAGGGTGTCTGGGATGGGCTGGAGAGGAGTTCATGGACCTTCATGGTTTGCCTTTGATGGTCGGCACTTGCCAGGATTTGCTCTAAGGCAGGAAGTCAGATGGAGAGACGATGGAATAGAATGGAAAGTGTGAGGCCCTCCACGTCACTGCGTGTTTTTTTTTGACTGAAAACAATGGATTGAATTTGAATGCTCGAGCTTTCGGCAACTCTTCGGAATGGAGCCGCCATATATGTGCACGTGACCAAACGCTGTACAGGTCTTTCCTCCAAGGGAAGGAGTTGGGCCACATCCACTTTGAGCCTAACGAGATCTAACGAGTGAAGAACCAATTCTCCCTGTAATCCCTTCCAACCCGAAGCCGGACCCTTCCAACCCAACTCTTGATGCTCCACACTCCCTGAAATCATCATGGTGGAAGTCAATGGCATGGCCCCGAACTCGTTCGGAAGACCCTTGTCCGAATAGGAGTTCAGGGAGTGTTCCACCTCCGGACCCCCCAAATGCTCCCAAATGCTTGGAGCCCGTGACCCAAAAGCGGTCCCTCTTTCCAACCCCTCCCGCGCGTCGCTCGCACCCGTCAGACCCTCCGAACCCCCACGCATCGTCGTGCCTCCACGCGGCGCGAGGCTCCACCACGTGCCGCTCTTCGCGGCGGTGCGCGCCGCCTGGCGGCGCCGCGCGGACGAGTTCGAAGCGCAGAGCTTGGCGAACGTCGCGTGGGGCTGGGCGGCGCTGGAGCTGAGGCGGCGACGGGGGCGGTGCTTCCGTTCGCGGATGTTGGACTTCGAGCCCGTGAACGCAACATCTATAGCGACTGGGTGTCCTGAACACCAGCTGTGAGGCCAGTGATGCCCAGACATGTGGTCATGTTATAGAGGCACACCAGATGAGAATGGGAGGCAGAGGCTTGCCCAAGCCTCTGCGTGGAATGCATGTGGCCAAGCAGTTAGCTATATGTTCTGGCATTCATGAGAGATGATGTGCAAGGGGCAAGGGTTTCCTGTTTTCCTGGGGGGCATGGCTTTCCTGTGCGAGGAGTGGGTCAAGCTTAATGGCCGAAGTTGCGGACCGCGCGCGGCAGCAGATGAATCTGAGCTCGACTGGAGGGTCGGACCACTGCGGTGAATAAAGCGTGAAGCGGAATGTATAGCTGTTCATGCGAACATGTGCGGTTCTACGTCCGGTTCTACGTATGGTTTGGTAATGTGTTGTCAATTCCAATTTCCTTTCTTTGGGATGAACTTGACTTACACCCCTTGATTTCAATATACTTAAATTCCTCTACGTACTATAATATTCTTTTATACAGTAGCTGGGTGCTCCATGCGTACGTCCTTCACTCCTCCCTCCGTCCCACCTGGCTTTGCCTATGCCAGACACCTTTGGTGTCATTTTAAAATGGTGTTTGGATATAGGTTTGGATGAAAGAAGACGAACATCCCAACTTTTGGAAGTAACTGTCCTTTGGTATGGCTGTTGGTTAATCCCCTCCCAAAAGATTCATCAAATCGAGGGAGTCAAGATCTGTTGCACCAAAACATGTTACTGGACTGGACATCATTTCTTTAGCTCCTTGTGCCAAGTCTGTGTGCGGCTAGAGCAATCTGGAACCTGCCGGTTTTCATGTTGCGGTTTTCATGTTGCTTCTGCCAACGGAGTTGCTGTGTTGCAAAAGGACTTCTTTATAGCGATGGCAACAATTGAATGTCAACAGTCGGGCGCCCCAGGCGCTTGGCACTGTTGCTCCCAGCACTTGCCTTCACCACCTTTCTTCCTCCCCTTCAGTGCAGCACGTGCTCCTCCTCCTCCTCCTCCTCCGCGTGGCGAAGAGCCGCTCCCAGGAGCACCTTCCGTGCTCTGCCGCTGACGAACCTCCTCTGGGCTTCCGCCGTGCTGCGGTGCCGACCGGAGGGCTTTATGTGGCTTGGAGGAGTGGAGGAGCCATGGGAGGAGAAGATTCGGGCGCCAGGAGTTGCCGGCGCCGAACGGAGAAGAGGATAGGGATAGCCCCGGCAAGCATATGCGCGGAGTAAAACAAGCCCATCCACCCCATGGTGATCTCCCGATATCAGCCGCCGTCAGCCTGCCTCATTTTTCGTTCTCCACTTCCTTTGGTTTTCCCATGTTCAGCCCTTTTAGGATCCAGGTTGCGGTGGTTCTTAGAATGTTTAGATGAGTTGCAGCAACATGCATCCACTCCAGGAGGAGTTGCGCTTGGTGTTGGATCTTCACTAGCACTTGAGAGAGTCAGACATGGCATGCAGCAGGTAGTCCCAGGTTCATGAGTGGAGAATGGGCACCCCCTAACTAAGCTCCACTCAGCACCCACTGCTTCTAGATGAGTTGAGGAGCCGTAGAATGCATGTCAACTCTGCACAACTCTTCGACCAAGGACAGCAGCCTCCGAACGCACGCAGCAGCTGATCCACGAGCACAACCCGCAGCAGATTGCGAACAGTTCCTGGGCCGTGGTAAGAAGTGTTGCCTCCAAAGTGGTTGAATCGACTTGAAATGGCCCCCCGGCATGTTGTTGGATCTACTTGAATCAGCACCAGCCCAAGGCTGATCGAATGCCAGTGCCCATTCTCTTGAATGCTAATTTGTGCCATTTGAATCACGGTTGCGTCGTGCTGTGGAGTTGTGGGTGGCCCTCACCCCGCAATGAGGGTTCGAGTGTGCAGCATCGAAACATGTTTACAAATCTTTTAGGTCAAAAGCTGGATGGGATTTGCTCGATGTGATGGACGTGCTATTCCGACCTGCAACAGGTTTCCGACCGTTCCCTTTTGCAGTTTGACACCATTGGACCGCCGAGGTTTTTGGACCGTGGCCAAGCTAAGCCTCCAGAACCCGCCACTCCATGAGTGCCTCCGCGCTGCCACGGCAGCGGCGCTGGCGCAGTTCGACGGGCAGAAGCTGGCGAACAGCGCTTGAGCCCTGAGGACTGGCTCTGAGCTCGCGGCGGGTGAAGTTGAATGATGCAATGATGGGATGACAAGAGCCAGGGGGACAGGGGGACTGGGCTAGAGAACTGGCCGCTTTCATTCATCCACCGGGCAATCGGGCCGATGGAAAGAATAACTCTTGAGAAAGAAGTTGGGCTGGGCGGTCCAGCCGTCGCACCCCCAGATGGGTCGGATGCTCCTGCTCGAGGGGGAAACCACTGCCGCGCTACTACTTCATGGGCCACTTCAGGTGCTCGCGGAGCCGCTACTTTCGGGGCTCCCAACGCTTTTTGCAGTTCTCTGTGTGCGTCTGCCCACAGGAGTCACATGTCCGGGGCCGAACGAACGGAGGGTGCCGTCGGGATGCGAAGTGCTGTCACATCCGACAGGTTGCTGGATGGGACCCCAAAAGCCATCCTTCCAGGAGTCACAACCAACAGAGGTTGAAGGACTCTATAGGCTATCCCATAGGTACCCTGGTAGGGTCCTATAACGTCACTTCACCTCTGTTGGAAGGACGGGGTGGTGTGGCTCGTCCCATCCAGGGGCTGTGGATGGGCCACCTGGTGGGGCACTCCGAAGCTCTTCTGGGGCGCCTCGAGCTCTGTGACTGCCGGTTCTGGTGGGCTCCTGCCTACAGAGGTATCCAGTGACGTTTCACCTCCTGGCCGGTGGCGAAGGGCAAGAGTATCCGGGGCTCACCCAGTCGCAGAAAGAGGTCTGGAGGTTCCCAGCCACTTCGGAGAGTCAAAGATCTCAATGCCATATTTTGGACCAACCATTTGTTGGGCTTTCCAGGATGGAAAAGAAGCAAACTCCACTGCACCAAGCGGCTCACGTCCACGAAGCCCATGAAACAGCTTTTTGGGAGGGTCAACTCTTCCTTCGCGGAGACCGCCCGGAAGGACTCTGTTGATCTTCGACCATCCGCTTCTCCTGGCCATCCTCACTGCCTCGCGCCAGCTCCAGCTCCTCGGTCGGCCCGGCAGGGCTAAGAGGGGTCCTTCCAAAACAACTGGAAGCGCCATGGAGGGTTTTTTTTCTTATTTTTCTTCATTCTTAGTCGATTTCCACCCCAATCGACGCCACAAGCCTTGCCTTCCTTCCCCATCCCCTCCAGTGTCTGGAAAACGCGGCCACCCCTCGGGTCCGGTCCCCCTGTGAGGCTGCAGGCCTCGTCGCAGCACGTGGCCAACCTCGCCTGGACCCTGGCGTCGGCGGCGCCGAGTGACCCTGTCTCGGCGGCGACGGAGAGGTGGACGTGGCTGGCGGAGAGCTTTCTGGAACGAATGGAGGAGGCCAAAGCACAGGAGGGGTGGAAAGATATGGTGGTGAAGAAAGGAATGAAAGGAAACATGAAAGTTGAATGTTGGGTGTTTGGTATGGACTTTTTGACCACATGTGTGAAGACTCGTGCGACTTGTGAAGCTGCTTGAGGCGACTCGGGTGCATTGGCCCCAAAGAGTTCAGAGACTGGGTGGGGGTAAACCAGAGATTTTTGATTTTCAATCTGTACTTGCACCCCTTTTCATCTACCGACTCCCACTTTTTTGTTCCTTTCACGTTGAAGCCGCCCACCCAGCATATAAAAAGACCACGCACCCTGAGAGTCCAGTCCTGACTCATGAACTGCCCCTAACTGGCAGTGGTGGATGGTCGTTCATGAGTCCAGTTCCGGAAGTTCTGGGACACAAAACGCCGCCACTAGGGGCTCCTGGCATCGCTACTGGCAGCAAGGATGCTACTAGGGGCTCCTGGCCTTATTACTAGGAGCCAGAAGCTACTAGGAACACCAAGTGAGGTTAAGTGACCGTAAATAGGACCCTACTCAGTTACCGAACTGGGATAGTCTAGTTCGGGTCCTTCAACCTCTGTTGGCACTGCCAGCACTGCCAGGAGCTCGCCAGCACCGCCTGGGCCTTCGCGAAGGCAGCGGTCCTCCACCGGGCGCTCTTCCAACGCCTCGCCGCGCGCGTGGCCGGCGTGGCGGACGAGTGGGACGCGCGGGGCGTGGCCAATCTGGCGTGAGGAGCGGTCGAGGGCGGCGGGGAGGTCGAGGGACGGACGAGGAGACTAGTATAGTACAAGAGGTGTGCAGCTGGATGACCTCCAGTTGTTTGCAGGATCAACTCGTAAAACTTCATGGCCTTTTGCGGAATTCATCCTATTTTTAGCCTATAGGATCGACCATAGAAATTAAGAGCGGGTGCCGGACCAGTCAACTTCTGTTCACTAAACTACTGTTCACTGGTGCCCCATCTACTCAACTACTGTTCACTTCCAGTCAACTACTTCATCAATGCATTGGTGCTCCAACTGCTCAACCTTCGGCCATTCTACTTGAACCTTACTAGAAGTCGTGCCACCCGACCTCCGGTCGCCTGAACTTCCGTCCGTGAAGGATTCGCCACGCTGGCGATTCGTCCGCTGCCCCTCCTCACCGCGCTGGGCAGCTTCCTGCAGAGCGGCCGCGACGGCGGCGTGGGTCCGCAGGAGGTGGGGACCACGGCTTGGAGCTATGCCACACTGGCGATCTTGGAGGCTGGGGTGAGTGAGTGAAGTGAGTGATGGTGAGATGGCGAGTGGGTAGACATCAGGTTGGTGACCCTGATGCAGGATGCAGCCCGGCTGCTGGAGGCGTTGCAAGTTTAACTTGCCAGAAGTGGGTGAGTTGCAGGGGGGGTTTGCAATCACTCCTGAAAGAAGGGGGATCAGCCACATTTTATACCTCATTCATCATCAAGCCATCAAAGTCCAAAAAAAAGAAGGGCGGCACATGCGTGGAGTCATGTATTGTGGCCCCAAAGTGGCATGGTTTCCAATACATGTTCCGCATGTAAAAGCGTGGGGATTCTAGGAACCCACAGGTCGAACCAACAGGTCGAACCTGTGAAGTCGGATGCTACTTGGGGCTCACAGAGCTCGGGCTGCGATCCGAGGTGCCCAGAACATCACATCCATAGCCCCTCAAAGGGGACGAGCCACACCAGCCCCGTACTGGTGACTGCTGGTACTTGGGGGTCTATTGTGCCAACAGAGGTTGGTCAGAACCCGACTCTTCGACTATCCCAGGAGTCCCGGTACCCCAGGTTTTCCGGGTCCTATGAAACCGGTCACTTCCAAAACCCAGACACTCCATGGGACTGCCATATATACCTACATTGACCCCCAGTCCACCACCCCAGGCCTGATCGGCAGTCCTATGGCAGTCCCATGGAGTGTCTGGTCTATAACCTCTGTTGGTGAGGCGCCGCTGCTGGCGTGGACCGCGAGGCGGACGGTGGCCTTGGCCGCCGAGCTCGAGCCGCAGAATTCGACGAACGTGGCCTGGGCCGTTGGCACCGTTGGCACCGGGGAGACTGGGACGAACGAAAGAGCTGAGGTGAAGGGGGCGAAGACGGGTGATTTGAAGAGGTGACAGTCCGAAACTCCTGTTGATGGCTTTTTGGTTTGCTTCTAGGCCTCCAGAATGTTAGAATCAATGCTTCACAGTTTCACCAATACTGGCACGATCTTTGTGCAAGTTGTGTTTGTGTCTTTAATGTTATGGGAGGTGGTTATCTTGTTCTCACACCCACCTGGCATTTGCCAGACAATGAGTTCTAGAATGTTCTATTGCCAGCACCTTCAAGTCGGGGTCACCTGGCTGGAAGCCCTTACACTACCATCCGGGATCTCCAGCCAGGACCTCCCTTTGAAGGTCCAGGAGCAGACCATTTGCCCCGTGCCATTTGCTCCGATCTGCTGCTCTCTGCGTCGACCGCAGAGCTGCTGGGCTTCTCTCCGGATCTTCCGCCGGATCCGTCGCCCAGGAAGACCTGAGACGCGAGGTGTTCGAGGTCTTGGGCAGTGCGACGTTGAGGCAGCTGAGGGGTTGGTGTGGGGCGGAGAAGGCGAAGAAGAATTAAGAAGAAGAAGAAGAAGAAGGAGAAGAAGAAGAAGGAGAAGAAGAAGAAGAAGGAGAAGAAGAACGTACAAAGGTCCGATCATGCCGCACCTTCGCGTCACCGTCGCCGGCACGTCGCAGGCGGATCGACGAGTTTCACCCGCAGAACGTGTCCAACATGGCTTGGACCTTGGGGAACCTATTGGCAGGCCGGGAGCGCGATCTGCAGCAAGGTCACGCGGAAAAGCACGCCTTTTGAGCCGCTGCAGATGCAAGATCGGAATGTCTTTGTCCTTGCGAGTTTTTTCCGGAATTGTCGATTGATGCTGAAGCTCCCAGAGCCTTACCCTTTGCCCATCAACACAGGTGACTCTTTCTCTACTTCTTCTAATTGTCTTCTCCTTCTTTGCCTCCTCCTTCTGCAATTATTGAATGCAGAGTGAGGAGCTCAGGCATTGGAGACCAAAGTGGGCTTCGACCGCCCAACCAGCCGCCGACGACAAAGCTCGCGCGCGACTCTCCGTGGCGCTCGGCTCTCCGTCCGTGTGGTGTCGCCCGGAAACGACACGGAAGGAGAGCCCGAAGTCTTTGGAGCCTTGGAACGCGCCGCGCTGCGAAGCTTGGGCACCTTGGGCAGAAAAGAAAGGGCGGACGATCGTCTGCCTCCGGGTTCCGTCGCTCATGGGCCAACCAAGAAGTGCTGACTGCCAGGAGTTGGAGGGCCAGGGGTGGTGTTGAGCCCCATCCAGGGGCTGTGGATGTGAGTGTGTCGCATTCCTCCATGGATAGCAGTGACGTGGCTGGAATGCAACCGGCCGAGGCGAGTTCTCTGCGCAGGGCTTGGCCAACAGCGTCTGGGCCTGTGCCACGGTGTGTCCCGGGGTCGCAAGAGAACAGCTTTTTCAAGTCGCGACGGTGATGACCTGTTGGAAGGTTGTGGTGGAATATCAATGGGCAAAATTTGAGTATTGAAACTGCTGGACCCTCCTAAGTACTCTAGAAAATGGGACATGGCCCTATAAAAACAGGTACGACTGTACCCATTTTCTGAGGTACTTTGAGGCTCCAGGTGTCTTTCCTCCTTGGATGGTCTTTCCAAACGCTACTGACCTTCGCGGCGAATTGAGATCCCCGTGGCTCGCACTTCTGCAGCGACCGCGCACACGTGGAAGTCGGTTTTTGTGTTGGGGGAAGGCCCAGTCAGATGGTCTTAGCATGTCTTAGCAGTTTCTGACTAGCAACATGGTCTGAGCACAGAACATCCGGTCCAGGACCTTCCCCAGTGACCGAACGAGATCCGTTCGTGACAGTGAGGTCACGAAGTTCGGCAATCCTGAAGGTCGGTCATGACGGGAAGCTCCTGGGTCCTTCCAGGGGAGGTATCCAGTGACCGTAAATAGGACCCGTCACCTGGGGTACCGAACTGGGATAGTCATGGATAGTCTATTTATAGGGTCCTTCAACCTCTGTTGGTTATAGCAGTGAGTGATTCTCCGAGCAGATGGCCCACTGCCGTTCGGAGCACCGAAAAAGCACTCACCGGCTCCGGAAGATGTGGGTGCATTCGGCTCCGAATCGGTCTCGGCGTGGCAAGAGGTTCGATGGACCATCGAAGCCGCCGAGCTTGGTGGTTTGGCAGGTCTTTTTGGAAGCTGGGTTGGAGACCCGCGCTCCAACACTCATGGAAGTGAACGGAAAATGCCCCCCTGGAAGGGTTCTTCTCACTTCTTTAGTTCACTTGGTTGGGGCTTGGGGCGACTTCTCCCAATTGGAGAGCCCACCTGAGCCCGCTGCCAGGCTATCGGTCTGAGCCCCTCTTGGCCGCCTGCGCCCGCGCGCTGGGCGCCCGGCCGAGCGGCAGAATGGCCCAGGCCATGGCCAACACGGCGTGGGGCTTTGCCACGTGGCTCGGCGAGGAACTCCGATCATGAAAGCTGTATGGAAGTGGTTGAAGTGGCCCCCGAAGTACCAACTACCATGACCTGGCACCTGCAGAGCCTTTTTTCTTCATGACCGTTCTCTGGTGGTTCTCTGATGTTCTCTGGTGCTTTGTATTGGCTCCTTGTCCCATCTCCGCCATGTTCCTCGCCTGGAGGCTTGCTCACCTGGATCCCGCCTTCCTCGACCTCCTCGGCTGCTTCCTCGGCGCGGGCGCTGCGGAGTGGACGCCGCAGCAGGTGGCGAACAGCGTGTGGACGGTGGCGGCGCTGAGCTGGCAGGATTGGGCGATGCTAGGTGGGGTGGGAAGAGGAGGGCAGGAGAGGGGTGGGAGAGGAGTCTTGGGAGAGAGGGACTGAGGGGAGTTTTGGAATAGTTTGGGTGGGTGAATGGGATGTTGTTTCTGGGTCATTGGGTGGGATGCTTGTTTTGTGGCTGTTTGGACTCGGTGGACGAGGTCGTTTGCTGGACGAGGTGAAGGACGGCGTGGGCGAGATGAGCTGCCAAGGCGTGCATCGATGTCGATGGCACGGTAGACCACGGAAACGACCGACCGCAGGGTGGCTCAATGCTTTTGGAACGGAGTGGCTACATACCTGGACCCTCCTGTCGGGGTCTCTATTTATAGTCCGTTAGCCGTTAAGGGGTGTCCATTGACCACCTCTTGAAGGGCCTGGTACTAGTTTCCAGGCCTTTGTTGAAAGCCAATTTGGTGGGAGTTTCCAGGAGGTGACAAGCCAACTTGGCCCAAAAAGGATAGTGGTGGTTGCATACTTATAGGCATTGGTTGAAAGCTTGGCCACAGACTCATCTGCCTCAGACCCGCAGGTCGCAAGTCCCAGACCATTGACCATTGATCATCCCATTCCAACACCGCACTCTTCTGTTCATCTTTGTGGACCTTGGAAGGGGGGCGTGCCCTTCCGGAACCGCCTTCCTGCCACCCACCACAGGTCTGGCCAACAGCGCCTGGTCGGTGGCGAAGCTCGGCTCGCGCGAGTGGCCTTTGATGGACGCGCTGGGCGCTTGGAGCGCGCGGAGGATGGGAAGCTTCGATGCCCAGAACTCGTCCAACGCGGCGTGGGGCTTTGCCAAGCTGGGCGTGCTGCAGGTGGAACCTGCGGTCTGGCGGGGTCCCTGGCGACGGCGTGAGGGGTGGTGAAGGTGAGAGATGGTGAGATTGAGTATATATATCCCGGACACTCCATGGGACTGCCATATATGCCTACATTGACCCCCAAAACCACCCCAACTGATCGGCATATATGGCAGTCCCATGGAGTGTCTGGGTATGCTTGAGTTTCCCCCAAAAAAAGCACCCACCTAGTGCCTGCGATCCAACCGAGGTTTTTCAGAACCCAACTGTTCTTCTATCGCATGACGATACCCCAGCTCACGGGTCCTATGAAACCGGTCGCTGGATACACCGGATACCTCTGTTGGAATCGGCGGTGGGACACACCGGACCCATGCGATCAACGTAGACCCGCCTGGTGTCGACTCTGTAGACCCGGCTGGGTCGACGTCTTTGGGGCATTGAGCCTCTACCTGGAAGCCCCAGTGAGCAGAAACAGTTCTGGTTGTTCCAATATGGCGCCAGCTTGAAATCCTTTACATAGGAAATGGCTGGGACTGGGGAAACATCCATTTGTTTCTGGTTGGGACAGATGGTTCCACCACATTATCACCAGTCCAGTGCTCAAGATAAGCAGAAGAACCACAGCTACCCGACAGTTCTCTCCTCCAACATTTTCTTGACAGATTTTACCATACCACACCCATATAGTTCTCGAATTTGTTCGACTCGACCACTTGTAGCTGCTGACTTTTCGTGTTGCAAGTTCCTCCTCATCCTCATTTAGTCCATCCACTTGCACCGGTACCCCTGCCATACTCATCAGGGCCTCAGCACCCTCGGCGCGTTCGTCAGGAGCCGCTGATGGCGGCCATGTCCCACGCCGCTGTGCGGCGCGCGCTGCAGCCGCGGGAGGTGTCGAGCCTGGCTTGGGCCTTCGGCACGCTCCGGAGGCTGGTGGGATATGGTGTGGAGGGAACGTTGGTGAGAGATGGGGTGGAAGGAGTCATTTGGATGGGAAGTTGCTGGTGCAGGGGAGAATCCTCCGAGAGGGAAGGGTGCCGCATCAGGATGATTCATGATTTGTGGCTTCATCTTGAAGCAATACTCTCGCATGCAGGCCGCAGAGTGTCCTTTAGTTTTTGCACCTCCTTGCCCGAGCAAACAGAAGCAGAGCCATAGAATGATAGGAAAACAGGGCATAGGTGTTCCATGGTGTTCCAGTGTAGCAATCCGACGTCCATCGAGAAATCGAGAATCCGTCAACGTTCGCAGGCCCAAAGTCATGAGCTCAGTCAGCCCGTCGCTGTGAGGCACGATCCACCGCTCTTCGCTTCCCTCAGCGCCGCGTCGGAATTCGACGGCGCGGCCGACTGGGCGCCGCTGGACGTGGCCAACGGCGCGTGGGGCTTCGACGCGGTGTCGGTGCGCAGCGAGGCCTTGTGGCAGCGGCTGGCGCAGCAGCTGCCAGGCAACGCTTGTTTTTTGGAGTCCGTGGTGTAGTGAGTGCACAGTGGATGCATAAGTGGGGGTGGAGTGGGCGGATTTTTGTTAGGAATGGTTCTTCTCCCTCCCTCTCCCTCTGCATGGCGCGCCTCGGCACCTCCCGGGCACTTCTGCGCCAGGCGCGGCGGAGATCGAACTGCAGCCCTTGGCCACCTTGGTCGATCTGGACCTCGGCGGTGGAAACCGCCGCGGACGCGGCACGCTGGAGGCCGAGCTGCTCACGCGCGTGGAGGCGTTCTGGGAGGCCTGGAGCTGCGATGCTGGGATGGAGGAATGGCGTGGTTGGCGGAGGTGTGGTGGAGGTGCTGAATGTTGAGGTGGTTGTTGGGCTGAATGTTGAGGCGGTTTCTTCGAAGGTGAGCTTTCGACTTCCGGATGAATTCTTCAAAAACCATGGACATGGAAAGTCATAGAAACAAATTCATAAACAGACGAGCAGTATATACAGTAAGTACACATTTGACACATTGAAAGTCCAAGCAAGATCTCAGCTACCGAGTCAGCACTGCCGTAACTGAGTCAGCACACGAGTCAGATGAGTTCACTTGAGGGCTCCAGGGCACTTCTGGAGCATGGAAATCACAACGCAACTTGATTCACATGCCATGGAAGCAGACTGCATGGCCCCTTGGAAGACCAGTGTCCTTCACAAACAGGGGCGTGGGTCCCGTCCACTTCCATGCGGCGGGTCTTCGTCGGGGTGCACCCCGTGTGCGCTGCCCGATGCACCCCGAGGAAGACGCCTTCTCACCGTCCAACGCCCTCCTCACGCAGTGGCGGGTGGACAATCTGGGCGTCTGTGGGACGACGCATTTGCCGCGCGGTCCGCACGGTGGTGGATTTGCTGAAGGCAACGTTGCTGTTTCCAGGAGTCACAAGGGGGTGCCGAGCTTGGAGGATAAGGGTGCCCAGAACATCCACTCACTTAGGGGCTAAAAACAACCCCTTTGTGACTCCTGTTTGGATTTCTTCCTTGTTTGGCGCGGAAATGGGTTGTACCAGGGAGGGCTACAAATTCTCCCCCGAAACCATGAGCTTCCGTATGAACCAGTACACCGGTTTGAGCCAGGTCTCTCAGTTTGTGCCATGTCATCTCCCTTAGGCTCTTAGACTTCCACTTCTTCAAACAACTTCTGGATGAATCAGCTTCCACTAGAGCAGATCCAAGAGCGTGGGGGGGGGGGTAAAGGTAGGGGGCTGCGCATGTGCGGCTTTGCATTTTTGGCCGAGCCATGGTCCTCCCAACCGGTAGAAAGGGGTGTTTTTCTCAAGACCATTGCACAAGGCCTCCCACCAGGCCTCCAACCCCTCCATGGCAACAGCGAAGAATCCCATCTCGGTGGCCTATCCGGTGCCCTGTCAGGACAACCAGGGAACGTAGGGTAGTCTAGCCAGGACAACCATGGGATGATCCTGGTAGTTGTGGAGGAAAGTGGGCATTTCCTTTTATATCTCTTGCTTCCCAGGGAGCCGAACCGAGGAAGGGGGGAACCCCCATGCATAGCCAGAACTCGGCCGAGAAGCCTTGGTTCGTTGGCTGATGCGTGATCCCCCAAGTAGGGAGAACGAAACGGCTTCCAATAGAGAGTGACACGGATCCACTTTTTCTATCTATATCTTGGGGGGGGCTATATAATGTTGCTTGAAAGGCCTAGCTTCTAGATTGCTAGATCCCAGGCTCAGCAAGCTGGGAGTTCTGCGGCCCAGCGACGCTGGCTTTGCAGAACGAGCCCTTGCAGCTTGAATTCAATTGAGCCACTGAGCGCCCCCCTGGTGCTGGGGGCAGGGAAAAGGAATATGTGGAGAGCACAACTGGGACAGCCTTAAAGAATTTGGACAGGCTTTTGCGGGTACAAAGGGCGGTTTGTGAGGGTTTCGACCCCTGTCTTCTCGAGGTAGTTGGGTCCAAGTGACCTTCCCCAAACGACATGAAAAGGTCTTAAGACATGTAGTTGTGGCCCCTGCACCCCAACATGAACAGTTGTTTGACCTGACGACCATGTCAAGCCTCACCACCCCGACCGGTCATCCGGTCCACTTCTGTCCTCAATCCCATCTCATTTTGCAAGACCACCAACAAAGATTTGTCAGAACCCGACTTAGTTCGACTATATCTAGCACCCCAGGACCCCATAGTACTAGGGTCCTCTTAAGCACCTAGGGTTCGACTGTTCGATCATATTTACTGTTCGACTATCCCATCTTTCGGCACCCCAGGTCAATATAGGGTCCTCCTTCTTCAGGCCGCCCACGGCCCACCGGTCGAGCCCGCCCCACCTGCGGAGCGAAGCCGAGCGAGGCGCTGGTCCGGCAGAGGCCGTCAGAGGCCCGAAGCTTTGCGAAGGAGAGGGCCTTCTGCAGCTCGGCCGAATGGGGGTTCGCTCCAGCAGTCACAGAGCTCGGGGGGGTCGGAGGAAGTCGGGGCGCGAACATGTCACATCCACAGGTCCTGGATGGGACGAGCCACACCACCCCGTACTCGTGACTCCTGGTCTGTTTTGCAAGTTTATGATGTTCTTTTTTGGGGGAGCTTATATCGGCTTTTGGGGGGTCAGTCATGAAATCAACCGATCGTCGCCGAGTGTTGCATGTTTTTTAAAGAAACAACTTGGGGGGCACATGAGGTCATGCTCTTCCCCCCTTTCTGAACACCAAAACCTCTATCTGGAGCTGACACGCGGCACAGTGAATGACGCAGACACTCACAGAGCCACCAACCCACGAAATAACCCCACCTCCAACGAACCTCCGACGACCCTCCAACGACTGGCCGATGGGACGTGGAAATCATCAGCTACCAGGACGGGCCAGCCATTTGATGGGCGTGTCTTGAAATAGGGAGATCTTTCACCAGAAGTCACAAGTACGGGGTGGTTTTGAGATGTTTTTAGTCCCATCCAGGGGCTGTGGATGTGACAGGAGCACCCCGACTTCCGTTCGTTCGGCACCACTATCCTACCTATGACTGCTGGCAGAGAATGTCTCAAAGGAAGGGACATCGGCTCAACACCTTCGGTTGATTGGGTTCTGGGTTTCCCTCTTGAAGCCTCATGCCGCGCTCAGACCTGCCGGGGGGCCTTCCGAAACCAATACGCTTCGACCCTGGTCGACCCCTTCTTCTCGGTCGCGACCGGAGCGGTGCGACCGGAGGGGTCCGACCGGTGAGGCTATGTGGAGTACGACCTGCAGCCCGAGCGCTGTGGATCCATCCTCAAGGCGAGGCTTCAGCCGCTGAAGCCGCTGATCTCCGGTCCGGCGGGGGGGAGTGAGGTGTGCGAGACTACATCAGGTCGACTCGGATCGATTTGAGAGAGATGCCTTCCAATTTGGAAGGATCAACAACTCTTCATGATGGGGGGTGTTCATTCCCCAATACCCATGCTATGGGGTCTTGCAAAACTAATAGGCGGACGGGCGCCGTCGGGTCAGCGTCAGAGCTGGTGGGCGGATGGTGTCCCGGTCATGTTGTGATTGTGACCCAGTCATGTTTTGATGGTGTCCCGGTCATGTTGTGATGGTGTCCCGGTCATGTTTTGATGGTGTCCCGGTCATGTGATGGTGTCCCGGTCATGTTGTGATGGTCGTGTTGTGACGGTGTCCCGGTCATGTTTTGATGGTGTCCCGATCATGTGATGGTGGCGCGGTCATGTTGTGATGGTGTCCCGATCATGTTTTGATTGTGTCCCAGTCATGTTGTGA
>CAXAMN010015780.1:350956-379220 GCA_963970005.1 Durusdinium trenchii | reverse complement strand
GTCATGTTGTGATGGTGTCCCGGTCATGTTTTGATGGTGTCCCGGTCATGTTGTGATGGTGTCCCGGTCATGTTTTGATGGTGTCCCGGTCGTGTTGTGACGGTGTCCCGGTCATGTTTTGATGGTGTCCCGATCATGTTTTGATTGTGTCCCAGTCATGTTGTGACGGTGTCTCGGTCATGTTTTGATGGTGCCCTGGTCATTTTGTGATGGTGTCTCGGTTATGTGATGATGGTGTCCAAGGAAGAGATGGTCGATGTGTTGAAAACAGCAGCTGTTTCCAGATTTTTCTTTTTGGCCCGGTTTGTATCTTGCTATTGGGGTCTCCAGCTGGGCTAATTTGATCAAGAGCCATGGCAGATTTCTTCACTATGGGGGGGGGCTTTATGTATAAATCAAGAGGCGACATGGAAAGGGGCCGCCCTGTCCGTCCATACCACAGGACTGCAAGCTGAATCATTCCAAGAACAAACCCGCAGTTGCACTCCAAGCACTTGCACCTCACCATCACAAAACCAAGGCCTTAAGCATTTTTGTTCATCCACTGCCGTTGGGACGGATCGCAGGGAGAAAGGGACCACTCCGCTCTCTTCGGGGACCGACCACTCCGCCTCCAGGAGAACAGCTTCCACGGTGTGCGAGCGGGGCGCGTGCCGCTCCTGAAGAGTTGGCGACTCTCCATCAACGAAGTGGTCGACAGGCGCGCTCTGCGTTCCGCCCGGGGCGGACGGAACGCCGAGCAAAAAAGCATGTCTCATGAAAGGGGAGGTGGTCTTGCAACCTACTAAACAAAACTCCCGGTGTGGGGGCTGATTTGGGTCGTCACCTGGCATCTCACCGCGGGTGTGCGTCATCTCCGACCGACCTGGTCGCCCTGGTCGCCTTGGGGCCTTCCCATGACGCACCTCAGAAAGCCGAGTTTTGGAGCTTCGCTTGCCACGGAGGAGTCTCTGCGCGGAGTTCCAAGCGCTGGCGGAGCTGGGCGACGTCCTGGGCGACGTCCAGGTGCGGGTCCGGTGGCACCGGTGTCGGGCTGTCTACAGCTGTTTGGGTCAAATGACAAAAGGTCATGAGTCATGACTGGGATTCTCTCAGGGTACCTGGATGGCATTTGGATGCATTTGGTATGCGGGCGATGACTGGGCCGGCTTGGGTGATGAAAAAGGCCCGACGTGTGGGCAGCTGCATGATTGAGGGTGGGATTGGAGAAAAAAAAGGTCTGTCACCACCATAGCATCTGTTCAGGTGATGCTTGAATCCAAAGAAGGTGAGCTCTCAGAGATTCGAAAGCCGAAATGATGGAATAATTTTGGTTGGACATCGAATTCAACAATTACGGCACTTTTCTGTATGATATAGAGGCAGTGGACATCATCAGGGCACCGATCGGTGTGAGCTGGGTCCTTCCAAGCGCTCGGCCGATCCGACACGAAAGGACCGGAATTGGCGCCAAAGGACCGGACCTGTGTCAGGGGGCGGTTCGAACTTCAGTACCTTCCTGGAACCCCAGTCCCAACCAGAAAGAAATGGATGTTTCCCCAAACAACCATTTCTTATGTAAAGGATTTCAATTGCCATATTGGAACAACCATTTGTTTCTAGTTGTTTGGGGTTCCAGGTTGTGAGGATGTGGGACAGGATGCCCCAACCAAAACCAGCTTTCCAACGGCCACCGCGGCCCACGCGACGCGCCAGGGCGACGGCTGGCGGGGCGCTGAGTGGTGGGGTTGTCAATCGTTGCTTCGAACCTCACGCTGTGAAGTCGAACTTGGAAAGAAAGGAAACCCTACAAGTCCAACGACCCAGTAAAACCAGGTCGTTTGCTTGCTAAACCAAGGTGTTTTTGTATTGCCAACTCCAGTAGAATGAGGTCATTGGCCTGTAGGGAAATGGACCATTGCCAATAACAGTCGACAAAAGATGATCAGGATTGTCACATATCATATCATATCACATATATATCATGATCATTCCCAAGTATGTAATCATCCACTGGTACCTGTTATTGGGATATACCCAAGACGACGACCTTCAAAAATTGGAACACCAGCATACGGAGCTCCCACAGACACCCTCCAAGGTACCAGGCCAAGTCTCACACATGTGTTTTTGCGATGTGCTCCCTTCTGCAGCTGAGTGGATCCAATACGAACCAACCAAACCCTCCCGGAACTTCTCGCGCCTTCCACCACGCGTGCCCTGAAGAGCCTGGACCCTGCCCCTTTCCCCCAGCCCGCTGCGACCCGCGACGGCTGCGCCGCCGAGGCGCGGGGCTCGCGGTGCGGTGAGGGTCTGGGTCTCCAGTGCCTCGTGCCTCTCCTGCGCCGCTCGGACGCGAAGAAGAGACCGGACAACGAACCACGTGCACGCAGCGCCGGGGGGGCGGTGGGCGACCAGGCGGTGGTCGAGCTTGGCAAGGTCAGACGTGCATGGAGTGCGACTGGAAATCACTCATTGTGACGTACAGAAGTGGTTTCCAGGAGCGGAATTTCACGAGAAAAAAGGGCATGGCATGGCTGACAGGGACCATGAAATCCGCCATACCCAACAGTTGGTTTTCACTCCAATTGCTACAGAATTGTAGAATGGAATGTAGATCAAACTTCAGCCTTCCAAACTTCCTCGTGCTTCGTTCACAACTGGATGGTTCAGTGATGGTCTTGATAGGTTTCACTGCTGAGGTGAGGGCCATTCGCCAATTCTTGCAGCTCTTCCCGGGCCTTTCTGTCACGGTGCAGTGCAGCCTGACTGGTCCAGTGGTTGGGAGGGGAGCCACGGAAGGGATGGATGGGATGGATGGATGGGATGGATGGATGGGATGGATGGATGGATGGATGGATGGATGAATGGATGGATGGATGGGGGGGAGGGAGGAAGATGATGGAGCACGTGAAAGCCTTACGCCGTGAACGCCCCATGTGCGTGCTCGTGTCCTTGACAAGGCATGACCACACCATACCACACCATTTTAGTTAGACCAGTAGTGATTTGTAGTGCCATAAGGGGCTTTAGGGGGATAGACTCTTCCAGAGCCTAGATGTTCGTCTTGTGTCACGGGGGTGCTAGCGCCGCCTTATGAACGGCCTACTCTTGCAAGCCAAGAGTACAGCTGCTGGTTGATCTTGTTGATTGCTGTCATTTGTACAAGCTCCATACCAGGAGCCTCCGACCTTCGGGGTGTCCTGGCTGGACTACCCCACACTCCTGGGCTTCCAGACAGGGCACCCCGACAGGAGGTTCCAGAAACCCCGCATTGGACAAGATCAACTTCCAGCACCACGGAGAGACCACGCTCCATGAACCGCCCCCGAGAAACGGAATCCGAGGTGATTGGGAGACGTCCATCAAACAGCCCGGGTGCTGGTGTATGACTCGTAGATTTTGCCCACAAAGGTTGAGGAACTCTATAGACTCTATAGGCTCTAGACTCTAGACTATATATAGGCACCCCAGGTGACGGGTAGTTCAGGTCACATTACCCCAGGCTACGGTCACTCCGTCTAAGGTTGTCCTTAGGAGCCCCTCTTCCGAACACTCCGGGAGTCTGCCCTCAGGCGATCGAACGAGAGATGCGCGCGAAAGAAATGGGTTTCGGGGCGAGCGCGGGTGGGTCGAATGGGCTGGGGCGAGGTGGTCGAGGAGCTCAGAAACGGCCTGAAGGTTTAGCGGCATCAAGCTAGCTGGTAGAATGTCATGTTACATATTATGATATATTATGACATATGTTCTTACAGGGTCTTGTGGATTTCACACCCCACGCGATGTGAGGTGCAAGCGCCGGCGCAACTCACTATGTGCATCTCGAAGCGAGGATCAGAAGAGAATTGAGAAGTTGGATATTCTGCATGATCCGGATGTTTCCTGTACGGTGGGTAAGTCGACCTCAGGTACTCTAATAGGAGTCGAGGAGTTGCCTCTGAAACTCGACTCAGCCGATGGCCATGCCTTCGACGCCCTAACCCAGGGCTGGAGTGAAGTACCAGAAGGCCCTTATCTTCGATCACGTTTGTTTCTTTTTGCATTTTTGCGTGGCCTTCTGGGTCCTAAAGTGAAGTTGAAGTTGGACTTTCGCTCGCGCGCCAGACCGCTTCAATGATTGAGAATTCGAAGCAAGGAACAGCAAAGAACTCACGGAACAGCAGTGCAACAATGTGCAACACGACGTCCTGTTTGCATGTTTTTGACAATTGCGTCGTTCCCTGATACTGGTTTGAGTGGTACATTTGTGTTCCTGCTTGCATGGGTCAAGCTTGACACCTGTCCCTCCCAGTGGGGCCGACGTCGACTTTCCACCAAAAAAGATGGAGACCGGCTATCGATCTTTTGGAGTGCCTCCATGAAACGCCCACCTCCTACCCTGCAGCTAGCAGCACTCACCCAAGCCCCCCAAGCCCCCAAGCCCACTGGCTCCACCACTCCCGTTGAAGAAACCCAGCCCCTGCAGCGCTCCATGCGCAGCGCCCGCCGCCGCTTCCGCGCCGAAGTCGGCGTCGAACGGCGGAGAGCGTCGGTGTCCGCGCTGTGGCATGGCGCGGATCGCGCGGAGGAGTTTGAGGCTCAAGGACTGGACCTTAAGGAAAGGCGTCTGCATTCGGAGCAGCTGACTGGGTCCGAAAACACTGGCCATGGCTAGCAATGAGGTCGATAGTGGATTCTTTGGGTGTGTTTTTTATTGTCCAACTGTCAAACTGTCAAACTCCACGCTTGCCCCTCCTGCTCCGGTGTTGCAACGACCTTTGTTGAGTTGGGCACAATGAATGGATGGAAATGGACTTTTTTGGAGGGCACCTGTTGCGAATGAGCCTTCTCAAAGACAGACCCCTCAACTTAGGACTTGCTTGAATGGGCCTTCAGAAAGACAGACCCATCAGTCTTCAGGGGTTGGCACGTCAACTCGCACACACACACACACACAGGATACAGGATGATCTCAGCCGCGCTTCATGGACCTGCCCCAGATTTCCTAGCATTTTGGTCTTGCTTAATGCACAGCACCTGCATCTTAGAAAGGACCGAGCACCTGACCGGCCTGCGCCGTACTCTGGTGAGCAGTGCGCTAGGCATTTGCGGAACGATCCAAGAGAGGTTGAAGAACCCGAACTAGGCTATCCCAGTTCGGTACCCTGGTTATGGGTCCTATGAAACCGGTCACTGGATACCTCTGTTGGATACTCTTAGTGCTTGCTGAAGGAGATCAAGTTCACTCACCTCCGCATCCCATCCTGCTCAGTCCCATCCTTCCAGCCCCGTCCCAGTCCTTCACCGCTTCCTCCAGAAGGGACGACTGTATACGCCGTGCACGACCCACGATCCGCGCGCCATCTCCGTGCGCGGAGCGCGTGTGGAGCCGCAGGAGCTGCCCATCTTTAGCCTGGCGCAGCCCTTCAAAGAGCTGACGGAGGTGGCGTTTACGCGCTGTGTGCGCGCTGTGCGCGCGCGCGCGCGTCTCCACTCGTTCATGTAGTGCGCTCCACGCGCGGCGCGGTGGGAAACACCGTGGGGAGGAAAAAGTCGTGAAGCAGCCTGAAAGAGCATTCTGCAACACATGACTCATGCAAATCTCGTTCTTTCGTGGTCTTGCAATGTTTGACCCAGGGTGAGGCTGTATGGTAAACCATGGTCAAATAGGACCCTGTAGTGGTACATATGGGATGGGCGACCTTAGGGCTGTTCAACCTCTCTAGGAAACCCAAGATGCAGCCACTCAAATGACCGGCCCCAACTGCCACGTCCGGCCCCGGCCACCGTCCAACCCCACCGTTTTCCTTCCTTCCATCGAGCGCTGCCGTTCCCCTAAAAGTCGAACCATTGTTTGAATAGCCTGGTCATCCCGAACCACCATGGTTTCACTAAGGGTTTTACACTACAACACCAGCTCAACCGTTCTTTTAATGGTCTTTGAAGGCTAGGGGACCTATAGGAAATCACAGTAGCCATGCAGCCATGCTCGGGGGAACATCGTTCCCATGCATGCATTTTTAAAACATGGTCGACACTTCCATCCCTACAAGTCCTTTCCGACCCAGTTTTCCACCAGGTCGTTGGCTTGCAAAACACCCTAGCATGTGAACTTGCATGACCAACGACCCAGTATTTCATGCGGTCCTTGACCTCTACGGCATCGATCCTTCAACCGGAGGAGCTTCCGGAGCTGCCGTTGAACCTCTTCGAGCCGCGCTACGTGGAGCTCGCCCGGCGCATCGGCGCCGCCCCCGGCGGAGCCGCGGGGAGCGGCACGGGGAGCGGGCAGTTCGGGTACACGGCGGTGGTGCAACGGCGCAAGGGCGGACGAGGCCGGCGGTGGAGTGGGGAAGGCCAGGCCTGAAGGCATTTCTCTAGAGATCACTGGCCTGTATGAGGTTTTGAACAGAATTCATTCCAGACCTCAAGAATGGAACCCAAATTGGTGTGTTCTTCCCTTAACTGGGCCACCCCTTCAATGGATTGGTGTACGGGAAGAGCTACAGGAAACCATGGTTTGCACCCCCCCCCCACCAGGCATGGGTTTCCTGAAACGAATCCCTCAAACATCCTCAAACCTCGCCAAACCGATTCTTAGAACATTCGTTAATAGAAATGCTGGGAGTCAAGGACTACAAAAAGCATAGTCTTGAGGGTGCCTGTTTCAGGGACTGTCCTTTACTTCACTATGGAAAAGTTATAGTCTTTGGACTTCCAAGACCATTCAAAGAAAGGTTGACCTGGTTGGTGGTTCGGGAGTCAGACCATTAAAACAATGGTTGGCCAGGAAGCCTAGGGTATAGTCGAACTGGGCTTCTAAGGGGAACAGTTCGTTCCCATACACTCCATGGGAGTGGAATCTTTGGCGCCCCATTTTTTCCCTTTTTGGAGGTCTACCACCCCAATGTAATTAGGCATCTTATGGCAGCCCCATGACGTCGCGTCTGGGATAGAAGACCTCAACCGCATCTTTTGCAGACCTCAACCGTTTCCAACAGAGGTAGGTCAGAACCCTATATATGCCTATAGACTATCACCCCAGGTTTTCCGGGTCCTATGAAACCGGTCACTTCCACCTCTCTGGGTTCCGAAGACCGTCCGCGTAAAGCCAGCCCGGGGTCTGAAGCGCAAAGCCGCGGCGCCAGGCATGTTGCTGAGCGCCCGGGACGTGCGCTGGACCACCCCGGAGGGTCCGGTGGTGCTTTTGGCCCGGGCGCTGCGCCGCCGCCCGGTTGGTGGGAGAGGATGGTGGGGTGGTGGTGGTGGGGTGGTGAGTGCGGTGCAGTGAGTGGGTCTGGGTGGGTGTGGGTGGAGTTTTAGAGGAAATCACAGCTGAAAGAGAGTGTAGAAACAAATGGGTTGAGGTGATTGCAATGCAGCGGTGAGAGGAGGAGGAATTCTTGGTTTTTGGGATGACATTGTGCTTTCTGTTCGAGCAGGCGGTGTTGATGACCTTCAGAGGAGTTGCGATGGGTTCTGGACAGTTCTGGATCTGAATCCACTTGGGATCAGATGAATACCTAGATCTTCCAACTGTGCAACAATTCATTCCTTTTGTTGATTTCATAGATGAAAAGGCAGGACATTCTGCAGAGTTGGAAGCTCCAGGTCTATCTCATGCCTGTTTCATGCACTGTGCCGTTGTTCTTTTCTTTTTTCTGGGTATGACGACGGGTCTGGTGTTATTCACATTTGGCGGCCCAACCTCCGTGATCGTCGGGACACCTCCGTGAGGTGAGCTCACCTGAAGAGCGTGGAACTACAGGTGTTCACATCCTCAACGAATAAATGGACGTGATGAAGGTGAATGACAGCGGTGAAGGGGCCCCAGGAATCCGCGAGCCACCGGAGACAAGTACAAAGAACATCACTTGTCCCTTCTCGATGGACGAATTCATACGAATTCCATGGAGAACCTCCTTCCAACCTCATCGAATGTGCCCCCCAAACTCTTTCCAGATTCCTGCCATGTCCCGCCCCTTCCACGGTAGAACTCGGCGCGTGCCGCACCTCCTGTATAGAGACTTCGACCCACCATGTCCGCCCCTCCGCCGCTCGAGGCTTCCGCGTGCTGGGCCTCCACCGGGAGGAGATGCCCAAAGGCGGCCCGCCACTGCACCTGGCACACGTGCAGCTCTTGAGCGACCGAGCGCCACGGCGGTGGCGTGATGGGTGGGGTCTGTGGCGACTGGTCGCAAGAAAAGTGTCGCAAACCCTAGGGATCCAAGTGCCTTCTCAGAAGGCAAACCTACATGACAGTGTCTCCAATCACCTTCTGAGAAGGTACTTGGATCCCTAGAATCCTAGGGAAAGAAAGCGAAAGCCTAGAAGTCGTGGCCCACCACCTTTTTGAAGCGTGAATCCCTGAAGAACCCTTTTTTTACTAGCACCTTTTGGCACTACAAAACCAGATCGTTCCTAATTAAACATGGTTCGTCACGGACTTCGAGGGGCAAGGGCCTGTGTCGACCTCCTGTGCCTGGGCCGACCTCCAGGTGCGGGAGGGGTTCCTTTCTGGGCGGCGTGGAGGGAGCCGTGGGGTCCAAGGGATCTGTATGTTCACCCACTCAGAGGGTGCACGAATTTGGGATGTGCAATGACACCTGGATTCACAACCTGTCCGACGTGTCCTTGATTGCTCTATTCAATTCCTCTTCGTGTCTGGTTTTCCCAGTCTGGCCGCCTTCCAATGTCCTTTTCATGACCCAAAGGCCTAGAATGCCACCACAACAGATGTACATGTATCATGCATAGGGCTGCAGCTAAGGTGAGTTGAAACATGCAGGGGATAGAAAGGCAAAGGCAAAGAAGGGAAGAAAAAGGAAGGAAACGGGAAGGATTGGCAAGTCTTAAGAAAACACATCAACGAATACTTTCCCAGTCTTTTCAGGGCCGCTGATGGTGACAGACTGGGCCAGATGGTATTTTTCCTGCATAGTTCCACATTTGTGGAGGTGCCCCGCATGTAAAATTCCAACTTTTCATTTGGCTTGGAGGCATTCAATCTTGCGGTGCTGCAGTGTGGTGGGCGTTGAGGCCTCTTGAGGCATTCTATCTTTTAGTTCACAACATATCCTTGTCCTGCCTATCAGGCCCGACAGCTTGGAGCCCCTACAGTACCAGCACCCTCCAACAGGTCACCACCTGCCTCCAAAAGCCACCATTTCGGAGACCTGTTTGAGGGTGCAGGTACGAGTGTTTATTTATACCAGCACCATCGTAGGGGTGGTTATTGGATGTAACATACATAGTCAGAGGCGTCCATCAACCACCCCTTCCGTCACATTCCAACGAACCGAAACGGGCTTGCCACTTCGAGCGGCACACCGACCGTGGGGCCGTCGAAAAGGACCTCTCGCGGATGCCGGCGGCGGAGGGAACCACGGTTCCGCCGGCCGGTGCCATCTTCGGCTCCTTGGCGGGCGGCTGGTGGTGCGGCTGCAGTCGTGGTGCCATGGTGCCCCAACCAACTGTCGACCACGAAGCTGTAGGGGGTCGACCAGGATTCCGGAGGAGCGGAAGCCAGAAATCCAAAAAGGGAACCATGGGAGTGGGGTATTTGGCTGAACAAATGGGCGAACACGACCTACAGTCGGGTTCGACGATAGGTGAAAGCCGTGCAGAGATGGCTCTGGGCAATAGGCATTGTCATGTTTTGGTTTGCTTTGTTCGAGTGATTTATTGGAAGTTCTTCGCGGATGGGCGAAGCCCGCCCGCCAAAAGCGCACGTTCTTTCGAGTCCTCACTGAGGACAGACCTATGTCCAGGATGGTGGTGGTTTGGGCTTCGCCTCCTACCACTTCCACCGTGAGGCCCACCTGCCGCCTGCCGCGCCCAGCGGTCACCCCCCAGTCTGGACCCGGACGACGGTCGGAGCCGTGGGAGAGCTCCACTTTTTGGGTGGGTGGTCGCATGGCTCAGAGGTGGAGGAGTTGCTTCGAAGGGTGGAGGCGGCTCGAATCAGATCAATCACGAACGCCCCACGTGAGGTTGTGAGCTGCCCAGCGTCGAGCAAACTGTTTCGACCCCATGGTGTCGCCTTAGAAGCCCCATGTCTACCTTCCAAACCGTGGCGGAGGACCACTGTTTTGAATGGTGTAAACCCCTCCCTCCCAACTGTCGATGGTGACATGGAGTTCGTGTTTGCCTCAGGTTGGTATGAGGATTTCATGGTCTTTCCAGGAACAGTCTTCCATCCACTTCCAACAGAGGTTAAGTGACCTTATAGGACCCTACCAGGGTACCTATGGGATAGCCTATAGGCTTCTTCTACCTCTGTTGGTTGCATGATGGTTTCAGGGAGTATAGTTTTTTTTATTGCTGCCGCTCTTGTTAGGCCTCCTGACATGGATATGCCCGTCACCCCCCTCTATGTGCCGCAACCCTCATGTTGCAAACTATTTCTAGAAGAAGAGCCCTGTCAGATGAGCGACCATTGTCTTGATCGGACATTTGACCATGTCTACTGGAGCCAGCCCGCTTATGCCTCGATGGCAGGGGAGCTTCATCTCCTACAACCATCGCCCATCCATGCCCGTGCCATTTTTTTTTTTGCGTGCTTCGTTCCGGCACATCCGTGCCTGTCATAGCAGGGAAGCTTCATCTCCTACGAGAGCGCTCTCAGCAAGAACTTCAGCCCCCTGGACGACGGCGCGCAGCCGCCGCAGCGGAAGGAGTTCATCGACACCTCCTACGATGAGGCGCGGGCAGTACCTCGATGGGCCTGCGTGGGCGCGGCATGCCCAACGACTTCGGTTCGCTCTTCTGCTGCGCCCAACATCCATCGCACCAGGTTGTTCTTGATGTGCGTGTTCTTCGGACAATGCCCTCACCGTGTCGGACTTGATGTCCTCCTTTCGACCACTGTCTACCGCACACACACACACACGTGCCAACTCAGCATCTCCACGTGCCAACTCCCGGTGTCAGCGTCTCTCCCGTTCCTCGCTCCGCCCTCCTCCGCCCGCCCGTTCGTCCGAAAATGGGCGCTCTTCGTCACCGCTTCGTCCCGAGGCGTCGCGGACCTTCCGGGGGACCATCGACTGGGCTCCCTCGAGCTGGCAGGGCGACCGGAGACTCGGCGCCGCCTTCGCCTGCGCCTAACGCGCGTGCGGGAAGCGCGGTGGGACGGGACCGTGGAGATGGGGCAGAGACATGGACCAATGGAGATAGCAGAGGTCGACTGAAGAACCCGAGTTTTTGTTCGACTGTGCCACCCTTTTCAGGTCACTGAATACCTCTGGCTGGTAGGGGGAAGCAGTGGAGCTGGGATGCGACGAAACTGGGGGAGTGGTTGGGAGCCTTGGCTGGGAGCCTTTTGAGTCAGTCAAGCGGCGCCCACCCGAAGCGGCGACGTGGTCAGAGATGTGAAGCAACTGCACCTGAGAGCTGAGGAAGTGGGTCTACGAGATGGTCTTTTCCTCGGACTTCGAGAGCATCGTAGGTGCGCGCAATATAAGGGAGGTAGCCGGCGAGGTGCGTGTAGAAAAGGGAGAGAGTAGCTGTGTAGATCCAAAGTCTGACCACTGCATGGTTTTAGGATGTTTTAGGCTTGACTATCAATGAATCAATGGCTCTCAGTTCCAAACATATCCAAACAATATCCTGTCACCTCAACCTCACTCACTTCAGGCGGCGGAGTCGAAGCTATCCCTGCAGACCCCGCAGGCGGAGTCGTTGGGTCCAATCCGCCCGGAAGGAGAAACCCGGAGGAAGAGCTCCAACGAAATCCGGAGGAAAAAGCGGTTCAATGTCTCCCAGTGAACGGTGACGTGTTTGCCAGTGACATGTTTGCATTTTTGAGGCCGTGCAATGCACGTGCTGACGTGTGCTTGAAGGAAGGAACATGTTCAGTCCAATGCCGTAATTCATGTTCAGTCCATGGTCCATGGATGTTTTTAGTGAATCTGTTCCAGCAGTCACAATACGGGGTGCGATCCATGGAGGTTTGGGGGTGCCCAGAACATCCAATCACTGGATGGGACTGAACACCACCCCGTACTTGTGACTCCTGGTTGTTTGATGTTGTTTGCATTTTTTGTAGAAGCAGGAAAGATTCGATCTGTGTCAGGGGAACATCGACGATACACCATTCAGTTGCAGTGGTAAGAAGGAACACGGTGAAACCCATGGCAATACCATGCAATACCCTACCTGCGATTCCATTGATTTAAGGGTTTCCTATTGATTTAAGGGTTCCTACTGAACAACCATTGTTTTACTAAGGATTTCAGACCGACTACAACGTCAGATCAACTTTTCGTTACATGATCGAACGGAAGGCTAGCAAATCTACCCCCCCCCACCCCCCCAGGTGTGTTACAGGGAGGACCGCCACAGCCACGAACGAAGCTTCGCCGAAAAAACGCGGCCCAAACACAGCCCCGCACCGAAAAAGAACGCGAAAAAGACACCAAGAACACGTGCCGCTTGAACACACCAGGCGCCACGAAATCGCCTTCAGGTTCCTCACCCTTCCACCTCCACCCGGTCCACGGTGCACCGCGCACCGCATCGCAGGGACGCCGAAGTTCATCCGCTTCGGGGTGAACCTGCACTACTCGCGGCTCCAACTGGGCGTCACCGAGGAGTCGGTGAAGGAAGTGCTCTTGCAGCTGCCTGGCGGCAGAGGGAGGATGGTGGAGATGCGATCCTAGGAATTCCTGAAAGATCCGGATCCGAACATTCAAAGTTCCCGATCTGATCCGGAAGTCTCCGGCTGATTCCGGTCAGGATCATGTAGGGTCAATAAAAAATTCTTTCCGAACAAGGTTCCCCATCACCCAAGCAGCTGAGACATCGGTCTCCTGCCCCGTTGGGATCCGCGGGATCCGCACGGAACGGCTGCTTCGGAAGATCCTTCGCGAGACGCACATGGCGGGGGGAGGCTGATTTGCAGGGCGTTGTTTGAGTGCTTCCTCCAAGCACCTTACTTGAGAGTGTACTTCGGGGCCCCTGTGGGTATACTGGGTGATGTCATGTAAGTGATGAGGTTTTTCGGCTCGGATAAAATTGGTACAATGGGTCATGTATGTAATCCCAAAACAAGAACAGGATAAACACACCTCCTCCAGCCTCCTGCCTTCACTACTGAGACATTCTGCAGCCAAGAACATACCAGACAGGGTCCAACAGGTCCTGTGCAACAGGATCCACCGACCTCAGAGATGGATATACCATCTAATTGGATTCCCACCCAATGATACCATTCAGGATCCCACCAAACCCTTTCACTTGATGAGTTGTTTCATTCGGATTCCTTGTGCAGCTTGTGCACGTCTCGACGGCAGCCCACCTGCCTCAGGGTATCAGGGTTCGGACGAAATGGCACACAGGCCACGGCTGCATGTTGACCACATGATACCCAGCAAATTGGATGGGGAAGCTGCATGTTCACCACCTACCTTTTGTTTGAGATGCTTTGAGAAGAAACCATTGATGCGCAATGTGTGGGCCAGCGGGCTGCACACGTCAGAACATCTCACCATCTTATCTAGTTACTAGCAATGGGGGGGTTGGACCTGATCAAGAAACCCATGATCCCCCAATGAACTGCCATCAAGATCTACACTCCTTGGAAATACCATGGTTAAAGCGGATGGCATGGCCATTAGGACAATGGATGTCCATTGCCCTCATACCAAAACAGGTGGTGAACTCCATGTTATCAAGATTCTTCCAGGGAGTGTACATTGACCCCTCAAACTACCCCATGTATATAGGCAAATGATGTGTCCTACCTGCAGTGTTTGTGAGGGACCCCTCATTTACCAGGACCCAGCTCTTCCAGCTGTGCGTCAGCCACCCGGTGCCGAAGGTCGGGCGTTTCCGCCTCCCAAGCGGACGCCGCCGTCACCGGCGCCGCGGCCGACGCCGCCGGCGCGGCGGACGCGACGTCGGCCGCGACGTCGGCTGCGACGGCGGCGGACGTGCCGCAGCTGGCGCAGCCCGTGCGGGCGCAGATGTGCTCCTTGGTGGAGAAAGGGGTGGTGTGCTCCTTGATGGCCTCCAAAAAATGGATATACAAGTGATAGGTGAAAGAAAGAGAGAGAGAGAGAGAGATGTAGGAACATGAGGTGTTCATTTGGGTGACATCCCCTCCAAGCATGTCTCCACATCCCCCAAGAAAATCCCATGAGCCCTAAAAAAGAGCCAATCTTCCTTGAGTCAGAGAGGTTTCTTTTACCACTTCCACATTGTTTGAAGTATATAGACGATTTTTCAACCGTGGGTGATCCAAAAAGAATCCTTTACATCAGTGGTGTAACATTGAATGCAAGAAGGAGCATTGATTCATACTCTCCCCTTTGGAGTGTAACACCTCTTCAGGGCTGGAGGGTTGATGAATCAAGATCCTACAGGGATGGGTTTGGAGTCCCTCAGTCATGGGCATCCTGCTTGGGTCCTTGGCAGCTCCTTGGGAACATTGGGAACTGCTGGAATGTGGAACCGGACATTCGTCCGGAGCTCACCGTACGCCCTGTCGGACCGATTTCTGCGACATCTGGGTTCTGGACGCGCCGTCCGTGGGAGAGCCGCTGTTTTGTGGCGGGTGTGCGTGTCCGTGGCCAGGATGGTTGTTCTCTTGGGTGTAGCAAGCAACGTGAACTAAGCCCGAAAGAAGCATTGGATGGAAAATGCATCAGGAGTCAGGTCAGGGGTTCAAAAAACCACCCTTGGGTGGTGCCGGTCAAGACGATTATGTTAAGCCCATTGAAGCACAGGGCTGATCCGCTAGGGGTCAAAAGTTGTTTGGCCCACCCTAGCCTTCCAAGACCAGTTGCAAAATGGGCAAGACCTGGCTTTGCAGTGTAAAAACCCTTAGTAAAGCAATGGTTGCGACCCGGATTCCGGCTCTTTAAATCATGGTGCTTGGAATCCTTAGGGTCTCACCATGGCTTACCTTTACCCACGAGGGGGGGCTGCATTTCGGAGGCCAACGCCGCGCGGTGCAACGGGCGCTGAAAGGCTCCCCGGGCCTGGATGGAGGGAGTTCGGGGGGAGTTCTCCGTGCTGTTATTCACTTCGAATAAGCATTGGTTGAAGGGAGAACCTGCAGGAAACCCAGGGTTTTCACCTCCCAAAACGATGGCTTTCCTGTAGATGTTCCCGTTTAACACCAATTCTGGGAAGACCTTTTGCTAAGCGGCCCGAAGCAATGGGAAGGCGCTGCCACGGAGATGGATTTCTTAAAATATACATGTTTATACATGCTTCTACTTTTCAAGCTTATTTTAGGAATGACTACCCCAGCTGACTCATATTGGAAGGGCTTGAACCACCCCCATCCAGGTGTTTTTCTTTCTCCCGTACCCCAAACAGCCCATGGTGTTCAACGCCCAAAAGTTTGGGGCGTCCATTTTTCCATATGATGCGCCATTCATGGTCCACATGGCATTGATGCAACTGCCCCCCCGCACGTCGACGGGCGGGGGCGGAATCAACCGGTGGCGGCGCGGTTCATGCGTCGAGATGTCCACCGCATGGAGAATCGCCGTGCAGGCTCCAGTCTTGAGAATTCCGTTCTTTCGCGTAGTCTCAGCAGGATCCACCGCTGGAAGCCCCAAAACATAGGGGCCACAACGTTCCAGGTTTCATTTGGCCAGCACTGAAGGGCGGGCCCTCAGTCTCAGCTTGTCAAGGTGGTAGGACTCAAGGATTCAATCAGATTCAATCAGATGGTAGTAGGAACCCCCTAAACTTCCAAGACTACCCAGACGCTCCAAACAGCCCTTGGTCCCTCAAAACCATAGGGTTTTGAGGGTCCAGACCCCTCCATATGAGGGTCCGACCCCTGCATATGAGGTCCAGGAGGGTATTAAAAATTCATTGAACTGACGGATTTTTGTAGTGTAAAATCCTTAGTTGGTTCGGGAGTCAGCCTATTGATTCAATAGTGGTTGGAAGTCTAAGGGAATCCTTAAAAGGACAACGCTTGGAAGAGCCAATTAGGTGTCTCTCCGTTGGACTTTGTTTTTGATGCGCTGGCACGTGCAGTGGTGAACCACTTGACATGAGATTCGGCGAGAAACGCCGCAGCTTCGCGAGGCGAGGCGAGGCATTCAGGGTGAGTTGAGTTGAAGCCATGCCCCAAGAATCCTCAAAGGTCCTCGATAGCAGGGGTCTGGGCCCTCCCCTTCCCATTTGAAGGCCCGGATACTTAGGGTGTTTACTATCTTCTGGGCTCCCAAAGGCTGAGGGAATCTTATACCTACATGAGGCACTACTCAGAACGTAAATTGGAACATGTGGGGATTTTGTTGCCGGCATCCGGCTTGGCCAAAGCTTTGGTTTCATGTTTCATGCTCTTCGCGGAGATGCGGATGATCAGAGGATGGGTAAAACCAAGACCAGGCAGGGCTGCAACAAAGGCCACATACAGTATTTGGCACTGGCATGTTGCTTGCTTCCACGTGTGGGTTTGTAGCGTGCTCCAACTTGGCTCTCCCCAGGAGTCGCGACCGCCGGATCTCCCTATATTCCATTGCATAGTGGTTTGAGAGATGTTGAGAGTACACCCTGGAAGACTAACATGGACCGTGAAAACCACTGGTTGGTAGAAAACACTCTTCCAGGGGGGCCATTGGACCCGGGTCTATGTTAGTTTTCGGGAGTGTAGATGGCACAATCTTTCAATTGTTGATGGTTTGCATGGACCTGGGGGGGAGAAACCTCGTAGGGCCGTAGGGATGTCTGGAATAGATGCTTGAAAGGACGAACAAGAAGGCCCAGTGCCAAAGCACTGAACAGCAGTTCATCTGGGTTGAGTCCTTCGGTTTGCCACACCCTTTTCTTCAGTCCAATTGGGCCAATTGAATAGGGCACACCCAAGGGCCTCAAGTCCAGTCTGACCCAGTAAAACCAGGTCTTTTACCTCCTTAAGTTGTTTGTTTGTTTGTTTTTTTGTGTGTGTGTGTCTATTTTTTTTGGGACCAACTCCAGTACAATGAGCTCATTGACTTGTATAGGGACAATGGCATCCAAGCTTGGCGAACCGCACGCCGACGTCGGGCGCCGCCGGCGACCGGCAGGGAGCGCCCCGTGGACCCGTTCGGAGGCTGCCGGGGTGTGGTTCTGAGGTAGAGTCGTCGGTGGGGTCAGGCGTTCAGAAGCCGAAAAGGCGAACCAAAAGACCCACTGGGTGGAGTATGGTGGAGCCCTCCCGCAAAGGCATCCCCAAATCCAATGGTTTGGGCTCCCTAAACCTCAAACAGGGTGCCAGAGGATGCAACAGGATGCAACAGTCGATGTCTCCTTCAGGTGTTATTTCGAGGGCCGCATGGACCTTCCATCAAATCCACGGCAGCATTTCAGCTCCGCGCTTCACGCGTTGGTACCGCGCGCCGGCACCGAGTTCTCCAGCCATGGAGAGGTGACTGGCCCGGGCTCATCTAAGTCCTCAGCTTGGTCCTCCATGCCTTATGGTCGTCATCCCATCAGTCATTCCAAGTCTCTTCCATCCCTGAGTGACCCCAGAAAAGGCCCCAGCTTCACGACGGCCCCGCGCTTCGGGCGTGATCTGCCCACGGCTCATCGGTCGAGCCTGAGCCGGGCCAGTTCACAGACCAGGGAGCCAGGGTCGCCGGGGAAAAGCAAGACAGGAGCTGGGGGGTGGTGGTTGAATGTGGGTAGATTTAATACCAGGTCCGACCATCTGAGTGTCCGACCGACGGCCCTCCAGAATCTCAAAGCCCATGTCCAGGTCGGATGGTCCAGGTCTGCAAATGGACACCCAGATGGTCTGCAAAGTCCCAGATTCTGCCCTTCTTTCAACTGCTCTCTTTGCCAACGACTCCAGGAGGATATCGAGATCAAGCCCGACCGGTGGCGCCACAGCATGAGGGCAAGGCTCCGTGGAAGCAGGTGCGCGAGGAGCTCGTCCCCGCCGAGGTGTGCGAAGAAGTGAAGCGCCTTGCACGTCCGACTGGCGGCGGCGTGGTCATCGAGATGCAATGGGGAAGCAGTGCATATCTGCCCGCGCACAACGGAGGGCTCAAATACCGGGAGCCTCTTGGTTTTGGTTTTGGATGATGATTGGGATGTTTTTCTATGTTGTTCTCCAAACTTTCTGTGAACTCACCTGGCTTTTCGGAATATGTTTTAAATTGCACCTTTTCGTGGCTTCTGGACGGCAAATCCGCAAATCAAAGATATACAGAGTTTCATTTGGATTCTCAGCCATGGGGTACCTTTTTGATCCTTGCTTGATTTTTCCCCAACTTCCTGGACTTCGCCAACTATTAAGGTATGCCAGCCGCTTGCAAGAGCTCCTGTCCGGCCGGCTCTCACGAGGATCCGAGCTGCCAGTGCACATCGTGGACCAGCCGATGCGCTTCAAGAAGAAAGTGAGTCACCCGGAGAAAGGCTAGGTCCGTCCTCCAGCAGTGACAAAGGGGTGCCTAATGGATTCACCCTCTTGGAAGTCAGTCGGGGGTTCCTACCATCTGATACTGCGCCTCCTTCCGGACGTACCTGGACCATCCGGACGTCCTGTTTCATCCCGTTGTGGTAGTGGTCTTTCAGTGGTTCAGCCGCCCAGATGGTGATGAGGGCTTTGAGGCAGAGATAGCGAGTGCATCCCGCAGAGAACTCCCAAAAGCCAAGAGTTGTTTTTTAAACATACTAGGACCCACAGTCGGGGTGGTTAATGGACACCCCGAATCACCTCTTTTCGGGGCTATCAAGTTCGACACCCCTTAGGGTGTCCTGGTATACTTTCTTCCATTGTTTTGGTAGCAGGGAGGCCAACGGAAGACATGCTGAAAAAATCACTGAATGGCCAACTGAGGTGGGATCTATGATCAATTCTCTGACTGGGAAAGGGCCTGCAAGTTGGTGGCTTCCAACCGTTCCTTTGACTCGGCCACTGCCAGCCGGGTGGGGGCCTTCGAAGTGCATGTGGTTCAGAGCAACTGGCATGCCAACCTTTGCGCAGGGAAAGTGGAGGGCAACCAAGCGCACGGTGGCCCACCAGTCTGTGGGCCACAAGGCATTCTCTGCACGGCGTGCGCTCAACGTGCCGAGGGAGATGCTTCGGTTTCTTCCGGAGGAGGTGGTGGAGGCATGCGAGAGCAACACACCCTGTGTCATTCCAAGCTTTGGTCCCGACACTGGCCCGACCTCTGGTGCGTGCTCGCGAGCATCGGCACGCTGACCATTCGAGAGGCGCCGGGCGCCCAAAAGCCGCTGCAACTTTGGGAGGTGCCGGTGCCCTGGGTGTGGCTGAATTCAGGTGATTCTTTGACCCCTGGGCCCCTGGGTCTCCAACCACATCCTCAGGTTCGGTGGGACTGGGGTGGGTGCCAGAGGGGGTCGAATACCACCGAACCTGAGGATATGGTTGGAGCCCTACACGATTGTCGTCTCGGTTTTTGGGTGATGCCCCTTACCCGGACAATATGTTTTCATTCATTTTTCGCGGCTTCCGGCGAGCCCGCGCATCCAAGGTGCCCTTGCCAACACCAGCGGGTGAAGCACTCAAGTCGTGTGAGTTTGTTTTGCGGCAGAGCTTCCAGGCGAGTTCTGAGCAAGAAGAGCGACGTGATGAACGAGGAAAGGCAGAGCAGCAATGGAGTCAACTTCGAGAAGCCTGCAAGGCGGAAGAGAACCTCCATTTGACATCAGTTCTTTTGTTTCGCTTTTGGAAACCGACGCAAGAAAATCCACCGCGTTCACCATGTTCCACTTCAGAGTTAGGACCCGTAACCTGGGGTACCTATGGGAATATTCTATAGTAAGATTAGTAAGGTGTCATGTAGTGTCCACACTTTATAGATCTATTTTGGGTTTTTCAACCTCCATTGGTATATCCACAATACACCAGGCTGCAGGCCGGTGTTTTTTTTTCCCACCCGCTGACTGGTGGGAGTGGTGGAACGTCCGGATGCACCTGAAGGCCGCCCAACGATTTTTGGCTTTTACATGTCCTTAACGGGTGCCCAATGGACAGGAGTCGGATGCGGAAGTGATGTGGATTCTGAGATATCTTTTTTTCGATCTCCCCCCCGCAGATGGGCAAAACGTTGGATGGAGCTTCGTTTCTCGTCGTTTCCGCGTCGTTTCTGGAGCCGCTCATGCGGTTTTCCCTTTCCTTCGTTTCTGCGGGCCGTCGGCCTTCGGCCGCGGCTGAGGCAACAGCTTCGCCGCGAGTACGAGGCGGAGCTTGAGCAAGGCCAAAAGGAAGCAGAGAAGATCTATGTGAAGCTCTGCCTCTCGCTGGTGCGAAGGGTTTCGGATCATGGCTTGGACGTAAGCCGTCTTCAAAACGGTGAAGCTACGGCAGAAGAGGCTCATCGAACGCTCTTGGAAGCCATTGAGTTGAATGAGAGGCGGAAAGATCAAGTGTCAGGTTGGTATGAGGAGGTGCGCAGGGCAGGGAAAATCACTGGCGACAGTTGTGATGCAGTTGTGTTTGGGACCTGGTTTTTTGAATTCCCCTTCCTGCCTATTCCTGCCGGCCGCCCCATGCACTCAACTTGCTTTGCTTCTCATATTTTCATCTCGCAACTTGGGCAGGTCAATAGCTGGAGAGGAAGATCCTTGCAAGAGAAGGAAATGTTTGATGCGATCCTGCAACAGCGACCAGATGTGGAACGCATGATTGGAACCTCCAACGAGGAAGCGGAAGTGGAAGCGTTGCAGGGTGAAATCCAACGCAAGCAAGAGGAGATGCGAGAGGCCACTCGAAGCCACGACAAAAAAGAGATATATCAAGGTAAAATCCACAAGCTGACGCACAAATTTGATCGGCAGTTGGAGAAGTACCTGGAATCACTTGGGCTCTGAGTTGGATGGTCGCTTGAGGGTCACTGCAACAATCTGAGGGGCGTTTCCTCGGATGTATCTTTTTTTTTCAGATGAGGCATGTCAGACAGAGGGCTGTGGTTGACTCAGGGAAAACTCAGTCTGCATGTAATCTTTCGTGTTTTGAATATGGCTCTGGGTCTGTCTCATCAGGTAAACATATTGTTTTTAGAGATGGAAAGGCCTGCAACCGACCACTGTTACTGGTATTGGATTATGCCCAAAATATGGCTCTGGGACTCTGGGAAACTTAGTCTTTTTGTTGCGGAACTGCTCAACTGTCGATTGCCGGAAGTGAACTTCGGGATTCTCAAGGAATCGCGGCGTGTCCGTTTAGTTTGCAGAGTGTCAAAGTCACACGACGATGGAACAGGCTTCGAAGAACCCAGTGCTTCGCCTCAGGCCTCCTGAAATCAGGAGAGGTTGACCTGTGCGATCCTGGACCCGTCACAAAAAAGTACCTCGCTTCACCCGCGCCGGCCGCTGGTTCCACCTTCAAGAGAGGTATCCAGTGACCGTACATAGGACCCGGAAAACCTGGAAAACCCATAGGATAGCCTATGCCACCCTCCTGGCCAGGCTGTTGGAAGACCCGACCACAGGTGCTGGGCTTCTGGTGGTCACGAAACACCTGTGAAGTCGGGTCCTAGGGTTCTTCCACCTCTGCTGGAACCCGCTGGTTCCGGTCGTGGTCTCACCGCGTCTCAGGGGAAAGGCGCGGTCCTTCACGCAGCGGCGACCCGACGGAGTCGTCGAAGTCTGACCCAAAAAAGGGTCCGGCTGGGTGTTTCGCGTATCGAGTCTTTATATACCAGCACCCGACTCTACAGGTCTCAGACCTGGTAGCTGGATACTTAAAAGTGTCAGGTGGTGACCTGTAGAGTCGGGTGCTGGTAGAGTTTCCATTCACAGAGACCTTCGGTTTCTCGCCGAAGAAGGTGTCGAAATGGGCCCGAATACACCGACCCTCGATCCTGGGCGCATTCCGCTCGGCAGGGACCGTGGCACTGGACGTGAAGTGGCACTGGCCCGTCACTCGGTCGCCGGTTGCGGCAAAGTGAGGAAGAATCAGAGCCTGCCCCAGAACGTCGGTTTTCACTCATTGGTGCTCCATCCTGGCAGTCCAATCCATCCACCACTTGACTCACTTCGGGGTACCTGGACCCGACTTCAAGTACTCTATCACTCATGGGACATGGCGTAAAAAGCAGCTACGACGTCGTACCCATTTTCTGAGGTACGAACAGGTCGGCTCAAGTAGGTAGCTCATTGGCCTCGTCCTTCTGGCTGGACCTCTCAGAGCCGTGCGTCGGGCGATCCGATCCTGTGTTCCGACCAGTTGACCCGGGTGACACGTACCGAGTCGAATGGGTACAGTCGTACTACCTACCTGTTTTTTTTTTAAATGGGGTCATGTCCTATTTTCTAAGGTACTGGGTCAGTCGGGTCCATAGATACCCTACACCACCGACACCAAGAGCCAAGAGGTGTCAGTGAGACACATGCATGGCCTCTTAGACTCTTAGACACCATAGAGGTCAAGGAGTGTTCACCAACAGGTCACCCATTGAGACCTGTTGGGGTCCAAGAACCCTCTTTTCACGAGACCGGATGCTGGCAGGAAACTGGTATACCCTGTACCTGGACCGACACCAAGAGGTGTCTATAAATAGCCTCTGAGAGGTTTTCTGAGGTGTCCAAAAACCACCGGACTTGGAAGGTCCTGGTATATACCCTTATATATACAGCCAACAATAACCGTATGTTTTAAAGATTTTGTGGAGCTCATGGAGCAGGTCCATGAACATTCAAAGGTTCCTACAGGTGACGACTTCCCGTCAAGGCCAGGCACAACTACTCGATGTTTTCAACATTTTGCAATGCTTGCCAAGCAGTCACGGAATCACGGGCTCAGCCTGAAGGTTCACAATGCCATCGTATAGCCAGTGTTATTGAAGATTTCCTCCTCTGATTTCAGAAGGGCTGTTCCATTCATCCATGGATCATCTACTTTCGACTCACCAAGCTACAGTGGTGGCAGAGTCAACAAAACCCCCTTGAGAACCCCTACAATTTGTGTGGACGCAGGCTCGGGTGGTCTATAAGAACACCCCTGACGAAAGATGTTCCCCCACAGTTTTGGGGGGGGTGCTGGACCTCGAGTGGTGTAGGGTGTGGTGCCTTTATCCATCCACCCAGACGCTCCAAACAGCTCTTGGTCCCTCAAAACTCTAGGGAGTTGAGGGTCCGGACCCCTACTTAGGAGGGTCCATGAGCGTCTGGGCACGCCATATCACGCCATTCCTCCACCGGAGCATCTCTGAGGACCGGGCCCCACAAGCCAGGAGAGTCTCCGGATCCTGCGGCGGGAGTGATGTCGCAGCACGTGTTTCCTTTTTCGTGTGCGAGAAGATGGGCCAGAGAATCTGATTTTGTGATGGTGACTGTAAGGTATATGTTGATACTCAACCTGAATCATGGAAGACCTATCATGCAGTGTTCCTCAAGTTTCCCTTCTCATTTGAGCTTCGACTCTGATTCCTCCTCGCCGGATCTGTCCGTGCCAGGCCCGTCCGCGCGTCCGCGAGCTGCCGAGAAATGACCGAGCCCAGCGGTGTGCGGGCGGTTTGGGCAAACATCCAACAGAGGTGGGTCAGGACCCGACTGTTCAACTATCCCAGGAACTAGACTATCCCAGGTGTTCCGGGTCCTATTTAAGGTCACTTAACCTCTCTTGGATGGCATGACTGGCGGAGTCAGATGGGAGTTCCGATGTGCAGGGCTTGCTGGTGTGGGCTGTCGTGCGGTGCGTGCGGTGCATCGCCCAAACAGCGGACCATGAAAAAGGAGTCTGGTGGTGGAATCCATCCAAGTGGCCCAAGAACCTTTCAAAAAGGGTGGGTTGGTTCATTGTTAAGTGGTTTTTTGGTTGCATTTTGGTGGCATTTCTGTCAAGTGGTTTCAATGAAGCAACCCTCACCTGCCCGGATTTCCAGCCAACGGGACCGCACCTCGTGTTTGCTCGCACTGGTCGGTCCTGGTGGCGGTCTCTGCAGTCTGCAGTGGTGGCGCTGCTCACAGGCATCATCTCCAGCCGTCGGCCCCACTGGGCGCGCCTCGAGGCCGTCGCGCGCCTGCGCAGGCCCGCGCGATCCGCGCGAGTGGGGCGCGTTGGTTTGAGCGGATTGGAGTGTAAATAGGTGCAGCAGTTGTGTCCTGGTAGCCTGCCTGAAGTGAAACCTGAGTTGTGGTCCAGTGTTTGGGGTCAAGAGCTGAGATTTTTCTGTTGTTATGAGATGAAGGGTAGATCTTCCACTGTGGTAGATCTGGTAGATGACACTGCACAGGCTTGCTTTGGAAGTGTCAATTCCCGTCAGGCCATGCACGACCCACTGCGGAAAGCGGAGTTCACCACCTGTTGGGTCTTCTTTTTTTCCAACGCCCCAAGTCCTGATCCCCTCTCCCCGTTCAGATTGGCCTCGCCGCCGGCACCGGTGCTGGAAGCGGAGAACGCCCTCCATGCGGTGCTGCTGTCGACCGACAGCGGAGGCCGCACGGTCTCGGGACTCACCGTGGACGCACGGTGGATGGCATGGTCCCGAAGGGACCAACAGAGGTTAAGTGACCATACATAGGACCCTACAGAGGTCACACCTTATAGGACCTTATAGGTTGTGACCTTATAGGACCTTATAGGATAGTCTAGTTCGGGTTCTGACCCACCTCTGTTGGGAAAGACGAACGCCTTCCCATCTTCCCTTCGTGACCGGTCACTGGATCTTCCCAGTGAACGCTTCGGTCACTCCGAAGTTCGGTCTGAAAAAGCAGGACGAGGAACGGGGGGGGGATGGTCATCTCCAACCATTTTGGATGTGTTTGTCTGGAGCGGTACCACTCAGGTCCACTCTTCAGGTCCGAAACACTCCGCGGAACTGCATCGGGCCATCGGCCCAGCCGTCGGAATGGCCCAAAGCTTCGTATTTTCCCAAGCCCGGCAGCTTTTTGGCCTGCCAAATGATTGACCGAATGACCCTGCCACAGTTGGGTGTCACATGGTGTCACTCCGAGTCGCTGCCTTGCTGTTTTGCTGACTGTATGCTTGCCTATCGAAGGCAGGGCCTGGAAAAGCAGCGTGCTGTAAGTCTAGGACCTATATCATGGGGAAATCCCGCCCTTCCGCAGTGTTGGTCTTCGTTTTGTGGCATCCTTTTTGGCTCTAAACAAGATCGAGCTATTTATAAGGGACCCCGCGTTTGAGTTTGGAAAGGCAAAAAGGGGGCGGGTCTCCTCCACAAACCAAAAACCATCGAAAAGAAGCGTCTTTCCACGGATCCCCCGATCGGACCGATGGTGCTGGTCATGGAGAAGTTGCCGTCAAGTCTCAGTGCCAAGCCACCCCACTACCCCCCGGGTGGCAGAGGCCACCCTGTCCACTCACATCCTCCTCCACACCACCGCGGTCCGCGCTCCGCGGTCCAGGCGAGTTGCAGGGAGCCATCGAGGATGCGCTCCGCTGTTGTTGGGAAGATTCGGGCGACAGCAAGGCGCCGGGATCCACGGGCCCGGCGGGATCCACCGAGGGTTGGGCTGAGGAGGTTGGGTTGCCCGGTGGAGGTTGGTTGGGCCACGCTTGAAGATCCACCTGGTATAGTGGTTGATTTTGGGCTGAGTCTTAATGTCTTGTGGTTCTGATGTCTGGAGCTGCACACTCTTGGGCAGTTGCTTTTGGATTGGTTTGAGGTTTTGTTTATGCTTGCCCCAAACCCCTCCGTATGAGGGTCCATGAGCGTTTGGGAAAGAAACGAAAACACAGAAAAAGGTGCCCCTACTGTTCGGAAGGCACGCGTGCAGAAAGTCAAAGAGCACAGGCGCCGAGAGGTTGTGCCCAGCACAGGTGAACGCCGAGATGTCCTTGGGCGTTCGCCTCATGGATGAGGGCGAGCTCGAGCAAGCGGTCGACGTGTTTACTCGAGCGACTTGGGAGCTTGAGTGGGGGAAGCGACGTGGAGCGTGGCGGGTGGAGGTTTCTGTGCGGCCATGGGACCCTAAGGGGCAGAGTCAGATTGCATAGGCATAGGTGGCTGGGATTGTGAGTTTCAAGGGGGTCCAGGTGGCTGGGGAGTTTCCTGGAACTTCGGTGACCCACAATTCGTCGAACTGGACTTCTAGGGAAAGGAAGAGATGGACCCAGATCGTCCCCGGCCTGAATGTGGTCGTGACCAGGCAGAAACAACATTCTTTGTCGAAGACTTTCTTTTTTCGGCAAGAACTACTTGGGAAACATGTTTACAAAGAAAGGATTGAACCAAACTTGGAGAACCTTTTTCAAGAATTGAGCAACTGAAAAAAACATGAACCATATTGGTTCTTTCGACACTCCCAATGGAGAACCTTTGGAAACAACACTTGCTTGGTCTAACCCAAACACTCCATGGGACTGCCATAGGACTGACGATCAGGCCAGGGGTGGTGCCAGGGGGGGTCTTTCTGGGGCGGCAGTCCTGGCAGGCAGTCCCAGACAGCTCGTGTCTGGGTCATGAACCATTGGGAGTGTCGACCCGATCGCCTGGCACGCGTGCTGCTCCGAGGTGATCGCGCGTGCCCCGAGCTTCGCAGAGGCAGGGCGTCTGACCCGCGGTGGCGTGCGGGTGTCCCGGTGTGGTCGGGTGCCCCGGTGAAATTTCAGAGCCGAAACGGGCGGCGACACGAAAGCACTCTGGATGCGAACGCATGGGAAGAAACGACATGAAAAATTAAAGGTGGAAAGCACTTCAGGGATGTAGATTTTTCCGTGAAGACCTTGTAATTAGATGTTCTTTTCTGTGCCGGCGAATGATGTCCGACGGCCAAGCAGAAGTGTTTGAATTCTGTGGACCTTCGGGTCTGAGAGATCCCAAACGTAATTAAGGGGTTTGTTTTGGGTACCGCGACGCTGGTAGATGCGCAGAGGCACTCCATTTTCTCATAAACACCTATACTTTGTCTTTGTGTTTGTTAGCATGAATTATTTCGCACAGCACTTCGGGCAACCATGACTTCTTTCTTCAGAGACCTTGGGCACTTCAAAGGGTGTGAGTTTTCTCAGCGGCTGGGGAACGGTGCTCCATGCAATGCCCCATATCTCCCATCCTCATCCATCCACCCAACCGCTCCATCCACTTCCGCCAACCGAGCCTTTCAAAGCCTCCAGGCCTGGCACAAGCGTTCCATCGCGCACTTCGCGCAGCAGAAGTACCGCGAAGCCGTGGAAGACTGTGAAGAGGTGGACGCCGTGGTTCGACTCGCACCGAGCGGTCTTTGGGCGGGTGCATTCTTTGCCGGCAGAGCCGGGCTCCTGGAGAGAGCGCATCGTTCGTTCCGCACCGAGCGGGGGGGTTCGACCCGCTCGCACCTCTTGCGGGGGCGGAAGATGCCGGGAAACATGTGTTGACGGTGTTGTTTTCTCGATATCTAGCGGAACTGGATGACAAGAATGCCATTGAATTGGGAGAAGCGTTTGTAGACGAAGAGCATGTTGTGTCGGTTTTCCTTTTACACGTGGCCTGTGCGTTCTCCCTTCGTACCCAATGGTTGTGGTTGGGCACTTGACATCACTTGACAGCGGTCTCTTTGGCTGATCCCTTCACGCAAGGCTTTGGCACTGCGACCCTTGCACTACTGGCGTTCTGGCAGCGATCTATGCTCGCGTGATCCCGCGTGGCGATCGGGGTTCCAGGCGGAGGCGATCGGAGTAGCAGGTGCCTGCATGGCTGATGGCTGATGGCTGCCGTTTTCTTTTTCCCGAATGCGTAGCGAAGGGTTCTCGTTTAACTCTGGGGGTCTGGGGGTAGAGTCTTGTTCGCGATCCGTTGCTTCTATGTTCACAACCGTCCGCAACCGTTCGCAACCGTTCGCAACCGTCCGCGACCGTTCGCAACCGTCCGCAACCGTCCGCAGTAGGTCGCTAAGGCGCTGCCATTGGGGGAAGCTTTTGCAAGTGACTATGCATGGATGTGTCACGTGTTAGTTTGCGACGCGAGTCCATTGTGATTTGCGTGAAAAGGACATGTCGCGCAAGAAGCGTGATGCGTTTCACTGCGCAGGCGCAGCGTTTTGTGAGATCCGCAGTTTGCTACGCAGTTCCATTGGGATTAGCGTTTGGAGAGTCGTGTTTTTGGGGTGTTGGATGTGGCCGTGCCATTGGGATTTGCGTTTCAGGGTGTGGCATCGAAGCTCTGTTTTCGTGACAAGTCTCAGCTGAAATGCAGATTTTGGACCCTGGGAGTGTGCTCAGAACGGGTCGAAATCATTCCAAACGTGTGGTGTGGTGCAAATTTTGGTGAAGCTCACATGAGATGACATTGTTGCTTTTCGTGGCAGGCGCAGGAGTTTGTGCGTGTTTTGAGGTGTGGAAGTGGGATTTTCGTGGCAGGCGCAGGGAATGGTGAGGTTGCGATGCGTGACGGAGGTGACACTTCGTGACAGGCGCAGGGAATCGTGAGGTTGCGAGGTGTGACGGAGG
>CAXAMN010015780.1:320868-350946 GCA_963970005.1 Durusdinium trenchii | reverse complement strand
TCGTGAGGTTGCGAGGTGTGACGGAGGTGGCATTTCGTGACAGGCGCGGTACTTTGTGCACATTAGACGTGTGGATGTGGAAAGATTCGCGGCGGACGCAGGGAATCGTGAGGTTGCGAGGTGTGACGGGGGTGACATTTCGTGACAGGCGGTCATGGCTGGACGACTGGTCCATGATCGCACTCTTGCGTGGCTCTCCTTTTGCTTTCTTGAAAGACGCCAACGATGTCCTCGGAGCAGAAGTTGCAGACGACGCCATGCTAGTTCGCTACAAAGAGGGCGACAGCTCCGTGACGAGGAGCAAGAGAGTGCGTTCTGGCACTGCGGCCCTGGTGTCTTTGCAGGATGCCGTGAGCACTGCTCTCGAAGCTTGTGGGAATACTCATTGTGCAACGGACGTCGGCTTTGTTGCGTTGGCCACGGAGCTCAATCTTGGCTTCATCATTGCTGGAAATACTTGGACCCAGACGTCTGTTGTTCGAGGCTCCGGTGACACATCTAACAAACGTGTGTGCGATAAATCCATACGAATGTTGGACTAATGACATAACCTATAGGATAGTTTTCTTCACTTCCGTTGTGTGTGTCTCATATACTTCTTGTCGATGCAGGCGAACCACAACAACGCACGGTCTTGCACTCCTATTTACAAGAAGATCAGACGCCGCAATTGTGGATTTCTCTGTATTATGTGGATGGTTATCATTTTCAAGTGCTTATTTTCGAGATTTTGGGACAATGCCATTGTTTCTTTCGTGCCGCGGATCTGCCAGAACCTTTACGCCAGTGCTTGATTTGAATGCAAAACAAAGATCCTTCATGATGAAGACAGAGCTTGGTGGTGAAGTCCCCAGCGCATGCTGCCTTGGTGGTGGAGTCCCCAGCGCATGATGTCCAACAGCGTGTCAGAGAGTGAAAAAGAGATTCTGACCGGCTGTGTCTCTTTTTGTACACAGTGGTTTGACGTATGTGTTTGCATTCGGGTTCGTGGGCTCCATCTTGTTTAATGCAGCTCTTCTTGCGATCAATTCTGGGCCTGCTCTCACATGGCATATAATCTTGTATTGAATTCATGGCATTTTGACACATCAACTCATTAAAGTAGACTCTTGATCAATAAACCCTAATCCGTCTGATTGGGAAAAACCTCTTCTTTCGGATAGGAATGGTATCGTGATGAATCAAATCGAAGCTCGGAGTTGGTACCTTGTATTTTCACTTTGCCTCACCTGGTAGTGGGTTGCTAGCCTTCCACACCCCCTAATATCATTTAGTACACCGAATCTTCCCGTCCAATCCTTCCGTCTTCCATTCGCCCTGCCCTATCTCTTCACCCATCCCTGCCTTTTTCGTCGACCCCTTCTGAGGTGCCTTACAGGGATGGGTACATGTGGGGGAGCCCAGAACCCATGGTGGAACAAGTCCGCGCTCGCGCTCTTCTCCTCGTCGATCGCCCAGTTTCGGAGCTCGCCCGGCTCACCACCGGAGCTCTCAGCGGTCCAAGACCGAGCGGCGGGGTTGAACCCTTGAGCTCCAGCAACGGGTTGACACAGCGGCGCCTTGAAGGGTGTATCTCTTTGAGCTCCATGTCCGGCTTACAATGATTCACGAAGAGCGAGAGAGCGAGAGAGAGAGAGAGGTCTTCGGGGTCTAGGAAGAGCGACTTTTTAGTGTTGATGGTGAGATCTGATGAGTATCTATTCCTGTTTGGGGCCAAGGCACGCCTTGGAAATGTTGTTCGTGCGCGATCTTCGTGCGCGGGTTTTCGAGGCCACTACGAGCTCGGAGAGAAGCAAAAGGCCAAAGATTGCTGGAAGGCCAGGGTGGAAGAGCGCCCTTTGGCGAAACTTCCCGGCGGAGCTCGGCTCGTTGATCGGTGCAGGGTACAGGGGTTTGAGACATTTGGGGTAAGGGGCGATCTCCCCCACAAGCCATCCAACGCAAACTCACAATTGGACCTCGAGAACCGACCCGTGGTCGAACGACCATGTTCTGAATCTCAAGCCCAGTGGTCTTGGGGTTCCATGTGACTGGCAGGGGAGTAGATGCCATACTGTAGATCTCCACCAGCACCCTCCAACAGGCTGTTTGAAGACCCTAACAGGTGGTTGCTGGGCATCTGTTGTCACCAAGGATATTATTACTAATGCCATCCAAGACCGACGCCTGGATCTTTCCTGTCCGTGACACATTTCGGCCTCTCCATCCATCCAAATGCAGCCCAGTTCGGCATACATTGGGCATATAGTTGGGAGATCCCAAGACCTTCTGCCGTTGGGCAATGGGCTCTGAGCCGAACGACCGGGGGCCGGGCGGCCGGAGACGGTCTCAAGGGAGGTATCCAGTGACCAGTTTCATAGGACCCGGATAACCTGGGGTACCGGTTGCTGGGATAGTCGAACTAGAGTCTTTCAACCTCTGTTGGCAAGATCTGTTTCCCGTTCAACCCCTGGTGGGATCTAGTTCGGGTCCTTCAACCTCTGGTCAGGCAGCCTTACAAGTGTGCCCTTCGATGCCGGGAGCGCCGGGGAAGCTCAGGAGGAACGGGGGAGAGGTCGAGGTCGCCCGGCACGGGAGGGGCGGGACCGGGGCGGAACGTGGTGGCAGGGGGGTATCGTGAGAGGTCGGGGGCTGGGCGTTGAGAGGGAGGACCTAGCCTGCAGGGTCTAGCCAGGCACTAGGGCGTACTACAGTGAGTACTACTGGGCGTTGGTTGTAAGCCTGTTTACACCATCGATAGGTGACTTGTGCACAACCTGCACACACAGCGCCTCGACTCGTGCAAAAAAAAAAGTAAGCCTGTTTACACCATCGATGGCTTACGCCGCACTTACTCATTACCTAGCACTTCCTGTCCGGGTGCCCTGTCTGGAGACCTGTTTGCGTAGGGTAGGGTATTCTATTGGACACCCAAACAGGATGATCCTGGTACTAGTGGTTGAGTAATAATGGAGGGGATACCCATATCAGAGTGCCAATAGGTATGTCACATTATGTCACGGTATGTGGAGAGACATGTGGTATTCTATGGTAACTGGCACCGTATCTCTATTCTTCCCGTTCAGTCGGAGCTCATGAGCTTATGGACTGGAATAGTTACATGATGTTTCATGCATACAACTTCCCACATATTTATGAACCTAATGTAGGGTGGGTTATCACTCACCAACTGTCTGGAAGTGATAACCACTTCACTTATCCACTCTTCACTGGTAGGGTAGACCCAAAGTCTACAATACCAGCACCCACTTATCGGTCGATTCGGAGCGTCCATGAATCGCCACGACTCCGAGGTGAAAAAATAGGGGTCTTAATGGACACCATCCCGGTCCTGGGGGGGTCCTGGTGGGGTTGTGACGTCGTACCTTTCTGCTTTCACCTCGCTTCTTCGCCGAGGCAGGCGAAGCTGGAGGAAGCAGCCACCCGGCGTCATGTGGTGGGCCGAGTTTGCCTTTTGGGGTTTTGGATGGTAGATGCAGATGGCCGAACCCCCATCTGTCTAAGACCTCTTGGGGTGCCAGTGCCATCTATTGAAGAGAGACCAAGTCAGTGGAGGAAGGGGATGACGGCAGCGTTGCTGCTAGGATGTCACGGCATCTTCCTCATTGAAAGGCCACATCCTGGAATTTTGGCTGATTCGGCCTGCTTCCGGGAACCGGTTTCTACTTTACACAGGACCAGATCGAGTCACTCGACGGAAACATGTAGATCTGGCCATCTTTCTGACCAACCACAACCACCAACAGAGGTTAAGTGACCGTAAATAGGACCCTACCAGGGTACCGAACTGGGATAGCCGAACTAGAGTCTTTCAACCTCGGTTGGCACGATCTGTTTCCCGTTCTTCCCAACCCCCCCCCAAATGGGTCGGGCATAGAACTGGAGTCCCACGCAGTCGGATGTGTCTGCCGAGCACGGCGGCCGGAGCCTTCACGTCAAAGACATGGGCAGAAACACCAACAGAGGTGGGTCAGAACCCGACTCTTCGACTATCCCAGGAGTCCCGGTACCCCAGGTTTTCCGGGTCCCATGAAACCGGTCACTGGATACCTCTCTTGGCATGTTGAATGATGGATAGGAAGTTCATTGATACCCTAGAGGTCAAAAAGACCTCATTTTACTGGAGTTGGTCATACAAAAGCACTACTCACTACTCCCCCGCAAACTAACATAGAACGTGAGAATTGACCTGTGGAAGACCATTTTCCTCTACAACCCTGTGGTTTTGGGGTTCCATGTGAATCTGCAGGGGAGCACTCAACGAGGTAAAGGACCAGGTTTACTGAGTTTACTGGGTCTTTGGAAGTACGTTCACTGATAGAAACACATGTTCATGATGTTGGACGTTCATTCAAACATGTTTGAAGTTCACTGATGAAACATGTTGGAGGTTCATGAAAGACATGTTCATGATACAGCATGTTCCATGATGTTGGAGAAGAAACGGTGTTCATGTGGAAGTTCGTGAAGTTTACAAGGTCATGTCACCTATTGAACACACGTTCACATGATCACACGTTCACACGTTCACCCTCGGGACCGTGCGGTGGGTGAACGGGTGGTTTTATTTTGGTTTTACTTGCCCTGGTTTTGGGCTGTCCATAGCTGTACTCTTAGACCTGGAGCTTTTGGGGGTTTACAAAGGATGTGCTGCTTAAAACACTAAACTGGTTTATCTCTCACTCTGACTCTGACCCTTTTTTCTATGATCCGCAGCTGCTTGTGGTTCCGCTTTTGGGCAGCCTTGCTCCGTTGTTTCGTCGGCTCCAGCCAACGCCTCCCGCTTCTGAAACCGCAACGATGCAGGTTACGGCAGTGTCAGGCAACACAGTTGCTCAGCTTGATGAGGATGAGCTGGATCGCATGGTAGAAAGCGGGAAAGTTGTTCGGGACCTCAAGCGCTGTCTTTCAGCTCAGGTTGGGTGCTCAAGGTTTCGGCAACGACTCCTCGTTGACGAAATGGGTGAATTGGAGGATGACTTCCCAATACGACCGTTTCCGAGTGTGCACCTGATAATACTGCCCTTTATTGCTCCAGATGAAAAGAATCAGAAAGAGCTTCGTTCGAGCTGCAGGAAAAATCATGTGGCACATCTCGAAAAACTGCTTCAACAACCACAGGACCCGAATGGGAGAGGTCTATACATTGCAGCCCACGAAGGCCATTTGGAAGTTGTGCAATTGTTGCTGGAGGCTGGAGCTGACAAAGATGCAGCAGGTGCAAATGGGGCAACGGCTTTGCACTTTGCAGCCCAGGAAGGCCATTTGGAAGTTGTGCAATTGTTGCTGGAGGCTGGAGCTGACAAAGATGCAGCAGATGCAAATAGGGCGACGGCTTTGCACTTTGCAGCCCAGGCAGGCCGCTCGGAAGTTCTGCAATTGTTGCTGGAGGCTGGAGCTGACAAAGATGCAGCACGTGCAAATGGGGTAACGGCTTTGCGCATTGCAGCCCGCCGCAGCCACTTGGAAGTTGTGCAATTGTTGCTGGAGGCTGGAGCTGACAAAGATGCAGCAGGTGCAAATGGGACAACGGCTTTGCACATTGCAGCCCGCCGCAGCCACTTGGGAGTTGTGCAATTGTTGCTGAAGGCTGGAGCTGACAAAGATGCAGCAGGTGCAAATGGGGCAACGGCTTTGCGCCTTGCAGCCCAGGAAGGCCACTTGGAAGTTGTGCGATTGTTGCTAGAAGCTGGAGCTGACAATGCAGCAGACGCAAGTGGGCCCATGGCTTTGTGCATTGCAGCCCTGAACTGCCATTTCCAAGTTGTGCGTTTGTTGATGTACCATGCCATGCGCAATTCTTTGAATTGTTGTTGATTGCAAGAGCATGCAAGAGCCATGCTGGCCCGGATGCTGTTTTGCCCGCAATGGTGTTCAAAGTCGAAATGCTTTGAGGAAGATCTGGATGAGGTGTCTCCAGCACGTGAGACATGTTCATGCGTAGAGGGCACGTGATCTTGGGTGAGTGGCACCCAATGTTTCGGACGTGGCACCCTGGTGGATCGTGGCACCCTGGTTGTGATCGTGGCCCTTGGAGGGACCACTTCCATCTACAAAACAGGGTGGTTTTCCACTTCCAATGATTACCAAGAGAGGTCGAACAGCCCTAAGGTCGCCCATCCCATCCCATTACTATAGTGCGAGTGGCAGTCTGCCTGGCAGTCTGCCTTGCTTTTGTACCACCCACGGACGGCGGCGACCGAGATGGACCCTGGACCGGTCACCCAAAAGGAAGCACCCGAGACGAATCCCCACCCGACACTCGCGGGAACACACACGTTGGGTTTTGCGCATGTGCCAGCACCGAAACCAACAGGTCTCCGGCTGGAGGCTTTGGTCGACTGACTTAGTCGCGATGAAGATGACCTGTGAAGTCGGGATCCGTGGCGGTGCATGCCTGGACCTTCAAAGGGGTGTTGAATGGAGATCCCCAAGTAGCCAACAGAGGTTGAAGAACCCGAACTAGACTATCCCAGGAACCGGTACCCCAGGTTTTCCGGGTCCTAATTATAAGGTCACTGGCTACCTCTCTTGGAGTGTAGGGGCTTCCATTCATGACCCCTTGAAAAAGTGCTGGTGGTGATTCTGGTTTTCTGCCACTTCACGGGTGTTCTCCGACTCTGTCAGGTCACCCGACTCTGTCTATCAAAGCACAGACACCGTAGAGTCAGGTGCTGGCACATATCTCATTGGTGAAGAGGTTCCAAGAGAAGTATCCAGTGACCTTATAAGTAGGACCCGGAAAACCTGGCGTACCGGTTCCTGGGATAGTCGAGACTCTTCGGGTCCTTCAACCCACCTCTGTTGGTTTTGGTACCTTTTGTTTCTCAGCTTTCCAGGTGGAACCGCCGTCGACCACCGCCGAACTCGACGCCGGACCATCCGTGGATCGGACCGGTGCAGGATCGAGTCAGGGTCGGGTCTCGCTGGGTCACCGACGCCTGGAGTGGAGTGGAGTGCACCGGTCACCACCACGGATCCCGACTTCACAGGTCACCACCGTCGCGACTGGAAAACGTTTTTTTTCGAAAGCCTCCAGCCATGGGAGACCTGTTGGTTTCGGTGCTGGTCTAGTTGAGGTTTTTATGAGGTCTTCGGAGGCAGCAGCAGGGAAAAAGGGGGTCTTCCAGCCCCCAGGGACCCGACTTGCAGATCCTATCCTAGGGAATTACTATCCTAGGGATCCGTTTTCGTACCTTCTCAGGTACGGTGATGGGAGACGATTTATTTTGGGCGCCAGGAGGGCCCAGTCGTACCGTCTGAGAAGGTGGCAGTGGATCCCTAGGGTATATGATTTACTGATCCCACCTGTAAATCCTCCTGTTCCAGACTCCCCTCCCAACAAAGGGGCCACAGGGCTCTGCGGTCTTGCGGAAGCGCGTTCATCGCCGTTGGGCCAAGGAGGTCAACGAGAAGATGGATTTGCAGCTTGGGCGAACGTCGCGAACGCCGTCGGCGAGCGAAACAAGTCGCTGGCATCGTGTCCCTGGCGATCCAAGTACCTTCTCAGAAGGTACTTGGACCCTCCAAACCTACATAGCAGTGTCTCCAATCACCTTCTGAGAAGGTACTTGGATCCCTAGGGTGTAATATGATCGATCAATCCTTATGTATCCACTGCCACCTTCTCAGAAGGTAGGACTGGGCCCTCCAAGACTACATAGTCTCCAATCACCGTACCTGAGAAGGTACGACTGGATCGCTAGGGAATGTGAATGGTTGGTTGGGAAGGGACACATTGAGAAAGGTATAGATTCCAACCTTGGCGATCCCGGATGGTCCTGGCATCTGCGGTATCAATACACGCCAGGACCTTCCCGAGGTGGTTTCAGCCTCCACCTCTCGTCGCCAGGAAACACCTCCTAGAGAGGTTGAACAGCCCTAAGGTCGCCCATCCCATATGTACCACTACAGGGTCCTATATGGTCTCTCAACCTCCCTTGGCTCTTGCAAGGTCCAGGAACATACAAGATTGTGCAAAGTGTGCTGGGCCCATGGGTTTTTTGGCCATGCGTCGACAGTCAAATCAACGGCCGTGTCGTCTCGTGTCTCCTTCCCCGGTTCTACAGTGACTCCGTAGCATGTCCGAAGTCTGTGGATGTTCAGACGTGTGTGTTTCTTTGGTACGCTTCTCAGGGTGTATTGACCAAGCGAGTTTGTTTCCGGCACGTGCTTTGAATGCGCGCAGCCGCGCATGGGCCCCGAGAAGGATATCCGGTCGATCTGGGTTCCCACTGCGCCCTGGAATGGAATCCTTAAGGCAGGGAGAAACCCCAAAAGCACCAAGTAGCACGTTTTCGGGTTCTATCTACTTCAGACATCAGGCGAACGAGCCCAGCTCTCCCTCTCCTTGTTTCCCGGCCGAGGCATCTCAGGCTGGGCCACCGGTCGTGGGGTGCGCAGCTCTGGGGCATCGCCGATCACCGTGGATGGTGCAGACCGATCATCGTCCGGGCAGTGGGTGCAAGGGCCAAGAGACTCCTCCGACTTGCGATGGTTCCCCTTGGGGCCGAGGAGAATCTGGTCTTGCCATGCAGCGACTGATACACTCCCGATGGACTAACTATGGTCGCTCTGTGACCTGTGGAGTGGTGGGGAGAGTATGTTTTTGATTGTTTTTTTGGTGTTCTTTGCATCTGAAAACATCCTCTCGAAGATGGGGCGCAATTAGGCCGAAGACTGGTTGATGGGGCATTGATGGGTGTCTACCTTTGGTCCGTTTGATCTCGCTACCCTCCCCCCATCCCTCTGCCCCTGGACTGCTGGGGCGAGCTCGCTCGCTTGGCTCGGGCGCGGTTCAGGCCTCGCATGGATTGGCTCATCAGCAGTTTCCAGGATGGCGATCCACAACTCCAGTGCCTCGGCCACGCTCTGCGCGAGCGTTTTTGAACAAAGTCTGGCTCAGTGCTTTTTTTTGCCCCACATTGCCCCACCCTGTCAGGAGAGAGTGCTTTTTTTTCAACGTTCTTTTCTTTTTCTCCGCGGCGCTTGCGCGGCGCTTTCGCAGCGCTGGCGGTGAAACCTGGATCTAGCGACAGTTGGTTGGAGGAAATTTCGGCTTTTGCCGTGGAGTTGGTGCTGTGATGATATTGTACAAGGATTATTTAAATCACACAGGATCCCCAGCTCAACTGGGGTGCCACCTAACGGACAACACACTCATGCTTGGTTTCGGTTGCGGCATTCATCCGTCTCAGCTGGACATCTGTTGTTTTGAGCTGGACCGACCTTTGACCGAAGTGTACTGTTCTGCGGTGAGGAGCCTACAGAAGACGGTGGGCTTCGGTGTGGTTCCAAGCCAACCCACGTCCCCCTACCCGCGTCCCCTACAGGAGATTCACTGGACCTTTTGAACCATACTATTTAACTGTCCTTTTTTTTGGAGGGGGTTCGTTTCCCCACTCCAACCCAACAGGTGGAACCAGGGTTTCCCCTTATATCTTCCACCGCAACGACTGGTCGACGGGGGTCGGTCTATTCTGCCTTGTAGACGGGTTCTCCTCTCAAACCCGCCTGTGGTTCTGTTGCTTTTGTCCGCACTTTTCGGAGGGACTCGGCTCAGCCACTCTCCCAGAGGCCTTGAGTGAAAACTACGATTCTGGATATTCTGGCATTCCTAAACACTCCATGGGACTGCCATAGGACTGCTGATGATCGGATGGGATGCTTTCTGGATGTTTCAGAGCTCAATGTAGGCACCAGTCCCATGGCAGTGTTTGGGATTGTATCTGCGCTAAACGACCGTTCTCCGCACCTCCACGCGTCCCATCACCGTAAAAAGACCCACTGGCCAACTAGGTCACGGACGTCTGAGCCCTTTTCTTCTTCGTCCCCTCTCGATCTCGATCTCTTCGGCTGTTCCTTCTGTTCCTTCCAGGTCTGAACCGCGCGTTCTTCCGGAAACCGCGCGCGGTTTCCGCGTCACCCGGATCCGGTGGCGCGAAGCCGGTGGGACATGACCCTATCAAAAACAGGTACTGTACTTGTACCCATGTTGCCGAGGTACGAGTTCCATGTCGACTCCAGGTACTCCCTGTCATCCCTGTCCGGGCTCCGGGGCCCCGGCTGTTCTCGTCTTCCTCCGGATCCCTGGACCAGCGCCTGTCACTGAGGCCCGCGGGATCCAGCCACTGGGAGCCTTGGACGGGGGAGCGAGAGGCCCGCCGAGGTGCAGTGGGGCGGGAGGGGTGGTCATGGTGGTTTCGACCTGCCACTTGAGTGGGGCTGAGTGGAAGGAGCCAGATTGGCCAAATGAGTTGGGCCATGTCGGGCAGCAAACCTTCAACCCAGAGAAAATCACATCGAGAGAGAGAGAGAGAGACCTCTTGTCACTTGTCAGGTGGTACTTAGAGCGACCGAACCAATAGCAAAACATTATCTTTCTCGATTTTGATGCTTACTGATCTTACTGGCATGCTGTATGCTGATTGGTGGTAAATGACCTTCCATTGATCCACTTTTGGGGCGGGCTGGTGTCACTTTGTAAAGAGTCGTCCAGTCTTTCCGTCGACTTTTGGACGGGATCCGGGATGAGTGGACGAATAACCATTTCAATTTCAATCAAACGCCATCTGCAGTTCCATGTCGGAAGGCTTTTGGGTTTCATCCAGTGAGCTGGATGTGACAGGCAAACAGCTGGGCAGGGATCAGGCGCATCTTGGACCTTTCCGAAATCCTAAGGATGTGCACCGCATCCGGATGGACCAGGAGAAGTTCCCGAACGTGTGGGCACCTCGCCGGCAAAACCAAAGGCATTATTTATATGGTACTGGTATGTGCGTTCCTACACAGAACCATGGGTGACCCTGAGACGAGACCAGCAAGTTGCCAGTGTTCCTTCACCCTAGCCTAGCCTTTCAATGCAAACAATGGTTGACCTAGTACTATAGCAAAACTACAATGATTGTTCAGAAAGCCTGTTGAGTTAATGGTGGTTGGAGCCTACTTTGACCATGATCCGAGTAACCATGGGTCAACTCCAGTCAACCCGTCGGAAAATACGTTTATTCTGACTCGAACTGGGTGGTGCTGACTGACGTTGATAGATTAGAACGACATCTTCAACGTTTTGTTTTCCAGTTGGAAATCCCTGGAAGAAAACCATGTAACAAGAAAGGCCTTTGAAGTCCCCTGACGCTTTTCGATCGCTTCCGCCCCAGAGGCCTCCGCACGTGGCGTGTTGACCAATCTGGCGGGGACAGGGACATGCGCGCAGCTCGCGCCGGTCGTGCCTGCGGCGCGTGCGAGACGCTGCGTGCTGCGAGGCCTACTTCTTCCGGCTCTCGTTGCGGCCGGGCGTCAGGCGGCACGTGAAAAGCGTGGCACGCTTCTACCTGCTTAAGGCCTCGACCTGCACGGAAAGAGCATTGGGGAAAGGCTAAAGGGGGATGCCGACTTGTGGCATGATTGGTCGATTGGTGGAGGCATTGAACATTGAGACTTCTGGGCATTTGGAGTTCTGGGCAGCGCACGAACCAGTCGCTCCGGTGGATGGCAGGGAGCTACCATCACTGACGTCCCTTTGACTCACTGAACATCGAAATGGCAATTGATAGCTGGGAAGACGCTAAACTGCTCCAATGTTCAATTAGTAAAACCCCCCTCCTCCCCAATGATTCTTGTTTGGGGGTCAAACATCTCAATCTCAATTCCCTAGCGCTCCAAGTACTGTACCTTCTTAGAAGGTGTTTGGTATTCGGGTTTAGAAGGTCCGAATACCTGAGGAGGTACGACTGGAGCCCTAGGGATTGTAAACTTCCATGTTCGTCGGTTTTTTCCTCCCCTCCCAGTCTCCCCTCCATTGGGCTGTCGAAGTCCAGGGTTCGTCCCGGACCGCTGGAACCGTGGTGACCGTTACGATGCGGTGTGTCGGCTTCCTCCGAAGCGGTTAGGTATCACTGGACCCGACCCTGGCACCCACCCCAGTCCCACCGAAACGAAACGAGTTCGGTGCGACTGGAGCCCTAGGGCGCATGAATTATGACATCGATCTGTGGCCAGTGGTGTTAGAAGTTGCGAGGGTGCATCCGAGGACCAGTTTGTACATGTTGCTACTTTAGGGGGGTTGGCGTGGAAAGCCTCGTACATCCCTTCTAAACGTTGATGGGACCATCGTTTCTATCCATGTGCAGCTCCATTATCCCTTTTAAGAACATCCACGTTGGAGCGAACAGGACACACGGTTTTTCAGCCCCTGGACTATACGAGTTTCCTACAATTCCAAGTTCTTTTTCAGCCAACACTCCACCATTTTCAGCCAAGTAACTATGATGAGTTTCCCATCAGCTCCGAGTTTTCTTGTCAGCCCTAGCACTTCCAACGGGTGCCCTATCTGGAAACATCTGGAGACCTGTTTATGTAGGGTAGGGTAGTCTAGCCAGGACACCCAGACAGGACGATCCTGGTATATGACCCCAGGCCTCCAAGTAGCTACTGAAAAGGTGTGACTTGGGGTGGGTGCCAGGGTCGGGTCCAGTCATACCGAACCTGAGGAGGCACGACTGGAGGTGTAGGGTGAGTTTTCCCCCCACCCATCCCCACCCAGTTTTTCCATGACCAGCCAAGAGAGGTTGAAGAACCCGACTCTTCGGCCATCCCAGTTCGGTACCCTGCTGGTTACGGGTCCTATGAAACCGGTCACTTCTATAACCTCTCTTGGACACCCCCCTTGGCCTCGCTCCGTTCCGCCCGCCACAAGCCTCAGGGCTCGGACGGGAAGGTCTTCCCCTTCACGCGGCCGACCATCGACGCTCGGCGTCCGGCACCGATGGACCCGGGGCTCCGTGGCGGGTCGCCGTGAGCGAGCGCAGCATCGGCAGGTCAAGCTGCTAAGCCGAAGAAACACGGAGAGTGAGAGTGGCCGGTTCTTGAAACAGGTGCGGGTCAGCTAGTGTCGGGCTTTGAATTTCGCTCATTCTTCCTCCAAGTCTCCCAATTTGCCCATCAGAAATTCAACATGCGGGAATTCGTGCTTTTCATGGCATCCAATCCCCAAGAGTCCCTCAAACGTTCCCCCACTGCCCAAGTCCTCGTCCTCTTCCTCGACCCTCTTAGACACGCTTCTCTGACTTTCTCGCTTCTCTGCGTTGCTCGCGAGCTCGCCGAGGGCTCAGCGGGCTTCAGCCTGAAGCCGGGCGAGGAATACAAGTTCTGCTGGTGTTTGGTGGTGGGCCGCGAGATCCAACGGGTGCTGGCGCCTCGTCGGTCGAGTGGCGACCTCGCGCACGGTGCGCTCACACCGTGTGGGGAGAAGGAAGGTATGCAGTGTGAAGAAGCCATGCCTGGAACTCCAAACAACCAGAAATGAATAGAAATGATCCAATGGATGGTGTACACAAACAACATCAAGCAACCACTTGCTATCTAAAAGGACCTTTTTAATTGTCACGATGCTGACTTTTTAAAATGTGTATAGTGAAGCAAAGCTCCGCAAAGATCGGCATCCGCATCTGCTGGTATGTCCCCTCCCAGTTCAAAGTCAAGCAGATCAAAGAACTCCGCCTGAGAGTCAAAGTCTGCGAATAGACTTGAAGGGCTGGTCTTTGGAGGAACTGCTTTCGGGAACTTCCTTGGCGTAACTTATCAGGGCAGGGCGTCCAGTCTTTCGACTTCCAGGGGTCCTGAAATGGAGGGAGAGATGATTGGAATCGAATTAGGCCCCGAATTTTAACATTGGATCAACACAAACAGGCGAAACCCAAAACCCGAAACCCAATGAAAAATTATGGAACATCCGTATTTTGGGTATCTATGTGATGATGGTGCACAATAAAAATGGTGCTTTAGACCGGTCGATTTCATCCACGGCAGCCAGGCCCTCGGTGCTTTTCCCCAGCTCCCTCCGCCCCTTGCCCACCGCCTCCGAGCCTGCTCCGAGGCAGGACAACTCTTCGAGGCCGACGGGGCCGAGTTGGAGGAGGCCGAGTCCTTCCACCGCGAGGAGCTGCCGATGCTCTTCCCCACCGGCGCGCCCGAGGCGGAGAGCGGTCCCGGCTGTCGCATGGTCCGACGCGGTGGTCGCGCGGTTACCGTGTGTTTGAGTGGGCTCGGGAGTGATTTGGAGTGTAAACCAAAGAATTTGGACAAAGAATGTGAGCTAATGGGTTGCTCGGGATTGGCTATTAAAGACGAGGGTGAGGGTGGGCCCAGAGGCTGCCACCAGGTGCCACAGATCCCGTGGTCAAGTCGCCGAATAAGGTAGACTCTTGATGGACTAGAACTCTCCCCAGTCATGGGTTAGTGAAGCCTCTCCATGTTTATGGAACTATGTCAGACTCTTTCATATACATACCAGTCGCATCCACCAGGTCACCAATGGACAACCCGTACTTCTACAGGTAGACAGGGGCACCCAGACAGGCAGTGCTCTAGGTGTATATGGAGGCCGAACTGAGAGGATCCATCCAGTCACATCCGAAGCGCCCCACGGAACGCCGCCCACGCCCCGCCACGCCCCGAACCCCCGGTCGACCTCCCGGACCGCCCCCCCCACGCGCGCGGACGCGCCATTCGGCCGGCGCGCCCAGATCGAGCTGGCGGACGCCGAAGCCTTGGGTCCCGGAGCAGCTCGGCGATGGGACGGGGGGGAAGTTGGCTCAAGCCTCGAGGGAGGAGGACGTGTTCAACGTGGGGTGGCTGGGGAATGGAAGTGGTTATAAGGTGTTTTTCATTGTTTTTCGCTGCGCAGTGGATGGAAGGCATAGCGATAAGTTTAAAAGATAAATAAAGTTGGTCTTTGTTTTTTTTTTGGTCAGTTGATTCGATCAGACTGAAACTGAGGAAGCAGGGGGGAGCTTTTCACCGAAAGCATGTTAGAAAAGTCGGCTGCAAGTTTTACATGTTGTCCGGGATCATGTTTGAATAGATCACCATGGGATGAGGCCTCATTTTTTTAATCCATAATCCAGGAGTCACAAAGGGGTGGTGTTTAGTCCCCAAGTGAGTGGATAATGGGCACCCCTAACCTCCATTAAGCACCCTTTGTGACCGCTGGATGGAACATAATGTTGGATTTGTTTGTTCTGGTGGTGGCATTGCGGCTTTTGGCTTTCAGCTGTGCCCATAGTCCTTACATATCTCTGGAGTCGTTTTCAGCCCAAGTCACATAGCAACCGCTGAATAGATTCCTTAACAAGGGGGCTCCTTGTCGTGCTTCATGGTTCTCCACTAGAACATCCTAGAAGCTGGAAAACGTCAATCAATCCATCAATATACCTAGATCTTCCAACTGTGCAACATTTATGCCTGTTGGTTGATTTCATGGATGAACCGGCTGGAAATTCAGCACCAGTTGGAAGATCCAAGGTATCTCTCATGGCTCTTTCATGCACGGGCCGCCCTTGTTCTTGTCTTTTTTCTTCCACCGCTCGGTTCACCGGGGTCCGGACCGAGCAGGATGGCTACGCCTTCACGGGGCACCTCGACCTCTTCAACATCGCGGGCTTCTGACTGAATCGGCGACCCACCGAGACTCGGTGTGGCGCTCGGTGGCGCTCGATGGAAAGGTACCAACAGAGGTATCCAGTGACCCTTTTCATAGGATCCGGAAAACCTAGGGTATACCGGTTCCTGGGATAGTCGAAGAGTCGGGTTCTGACCCACCTCTGTTGGTATAGAGAAAGATGGGGAATCCGAAGGCCTCCTCGCAGGATGCTCCCAGCTTCAGAATCGAACGGATCCGTGGCGGTCGCCGAAGGAATCACACCCCGGCGGTCATCCGTGTCTCGGGCGGCTTTCGGCTTGACCCCCGCACGCACCAAAGGGACGGCGCCCCATTTGTGGACGCCAATGATGCGAGACCCATAGGCCCGCGCCAAAGATCCTGCGCGTGGCGGAAGTCGAGGGCGCCGAAAAAGGAGAGCGCCGCGCCGGCGCGCCGGTGAGAGGGGAAGGGTTTGCCCTAGGCTTCCTGGCCAACCATTGGTTTTAATGGTCTTTACGGAGCCACACCATTATTTTACTAAGGATTTTACACTACGCAACCAGAGTCAACCGAACTCTTTGAATGGTCTTACGGAAGCCTAGGGTTGGGGTTTTGGTTCAACTGGCCACGGGAATCCATGCGAGACGCTGGACGCTGGCCGAGGGCAGAGATGACCACAAACGTGGGGAGATGACAACCCGCTTGGAGGATTCCATGCTGCAAAAGTTGCAAACACCTTCTGTTACAAGGGGTTGTTTGATGCACCAAAGAATCTTAAAGAGAGGTCATCATTGGCCATCCCAGCTGGATTTATGTCTCATGTGTTCTCATGCCATGCACCATGCACAGCACAACCTTCACAATAAACCGAAACAATCTGCGCATCTGCCCATCTTCTCCGCTGCTTTTACCAGTGCCTCGTCAGGTTGGAGTCCTCTGGTGCATACGGTGCAAGAAATCAGAATGACCTTATAAATCGAATGACTCGAATAAACAACCCCATGGTGTAAATATACTGCCCCGCCTGAAAAAGACAGTGGCATCACCAGAAGGCCTTTGGCAGCACATTCTCCAACTATACCCAATCAGGTGAACCCCCTTCGGTTGGGGGCCAATTGTTCGAACAAGCTTCTCCAAGGAGTTATGTTTTGGCTTCTTCACCCTTTCCTCAGTTGGGATCCACGTCATCAAGTATAGAATCAACCTCCCAGAGTCGCAAGTTTCGGCTTCACCAGCCATGACTTCACTCATCAGCTTCCCAGCCCTTCACACTTCAGCCCTTCAGCTTGCTCCATGGCCTTTCAGCGGAGCTCCGGGCCTCACCGCGGGGTGACCTGATGCAGGTGCGGAGACTCGGAGACCATCTGCGAGACTCGGAGACTCTGAGGTCACGAACTGAAGGTCCTGGAAGTCCATAAGCCAATCATCCTCAGACGCGACCCATGGGACTGGAAGATAAGGCCGATCAATAGACCCCAGGTCAACCACCCCTGTCTGTGTGCAAATATGGTATACATATGGAGTTTCTGGGCATAATCAGAACAAGTGGAGTCAGTTGAGACTCGGAACAAGTGGTCAACTCAGCGGCCACTGGTTCAGAGGTGCTGGCTTTTGTTCCCCGCTTCTTCACTCTGGGCACTTGGCAATCTTCGATTCAACCCACCACTTGAAGATCGAAACAACCAACAGAGCTTGAAGAACCCTATAATAATTCGACTCTCCCAGGAACCGGTACCCCAGGTTTTCCGGGTCCTAATTATTTACGGTCACTGGATACCTTATGTTGGAACGCTTCTTCTCTCCGATCTAAACCGGACCGCCAGTGTTGATCTTGCACTCCAGCTCCGCCGCTCCGCCGCTCGCCTCCGGCGCTCTCCCGGCGTCGTCCGCGGTGTCTCCCGAGCCAGGCGCTGCTTCGAGGTGCTCGGCCGCACCGGGCGACCGGAGCTCTTCTTCGAGGCCGCGGTGGGGTGGTGCGGAGGGGCGGAGTGGGTGCAGAAGAGGCATGAAGAGACCCTCCCAGACCCTGGGGTGTGCTGGAGCAGCCAGCCCACTACACTACTGCGATCGCCGTCGAAGAAGCAGGTCTGGATGGATCCAGCGATCGTTGGAGAAGGAACCCAATCTGTGCAGAGAAGCCGAGGACATCCTCTTGACCTTCCAACAGAGGTATCCAGTGACCTTATAATTAGGACCCGGAAAACCTGGGGTACCGGTTCCTGAAATAGTCGAACTAGGGTTCTTCAACCTCTGTTGGTTCTTTTTTGGGGAGCAGCATTGAATTCATGAACACCCCCTAGGGCTCCAACCACCTCCTGAGAAGATGGTTGGGGTGGGTTTGGGGGGTCTAACCACCTTCTGAGGATATGGTTGGAGCCCTAGGGATCATCTGTCAGCAACGAGCCCCGAGCCCTTCTGGGACCAGGACCGTTCCTGGCTGGTTTCGCCTCGCCGAAGGCACTGCGCTGTGGATCGACACCCCGACGGACCGGGGATGAACATGTTCTCGGTCACCACGCGGTGTTCAAGAGAATCAACTGAGAACCTGGTGCACGAACCAAGCCGTTGCTTTCGCCAAGGCCGACTGACTCGCCTCCCGAGGGGCTTTTTCTCAACGTGCGGCAGCCCAGCATCGTACCAAGGTGTGAGGGGCATTTAGCATGGCGCTACGCGGCGTCGCATGGCTTTTGTCATTGCTATTTCAGTTGACTTCTTAGAAATACAAAGCTTGTAGATTCACTCGGTGACTTTTTGAATTGAACTCTCCAATGTATTGAGAGTAGCTGAGTGGTTCCGCGATGTTCAGTGGGTATAGGATGTAAGCGGGCTGGCTCGCGGAGCCACTCCAGGCTCTTCAAAGTGACCTTTTCATTCCCGGGTTTGAGGTCACTTGGACCTGTCAAGGCCACTCAAGGCACGAAGCCCACTAAGGGAACGAAGAGAACACGAAGCCTCGATCCTTTCCTATCCAACTCATCCCACACCAGACCTCCTATAAGGGGTGGTGAATGGGACACCCCGAAGCACCAAAGAAGCACCTCGGGGCTATCGATGGACACCCCGAATCGACCTCCGTGGCATACACTGCATCCGGGAATCCGGCTGCAGTGAAAGCCGCTGCCCGCTCTGGGCTCGAGCTGGGCAACCTGCACCACGTTACGATTCGATTCGCAGCATGACGACGCAGTGGCGATGGTGGATGCTGGGTGTGCCAACGGACGCTGGGTTGGAGCAAGTGCGGGGGTGGCGGAGGGTGTAGGGCTGCAAGTGATCCCTCCTGGCACCCCAAGTACCTTCTCAGAAGGTGCTTGGAGCCCTATGGGTTGTTTTTCACGAAGCTGAGCTGATCCCAGATTTGACGCTCGGAATAATCATGAATCATGGAAGTGAATGCCGTGCCTGTAGAGGTCTTGCTTTTACAGCCCAGCTTGGAGCGGAACCTCCTGTGGAACTCCCCCCCCGGGCAAATGAGCGGCAAACCGAACCCGACAATTCGTGACCCACCCATTGATCTAATGGACTCTTACTGAACAACCATCGTTTCTTTATAAAGGTCTGAGACTACAACACCAGGTCAACCATTTCTTTTTCGTCGACCCGAAGGCGGCTTTGAGGGGGGGACCCCATGCCCATGTCCAGCTCTTCGGCTTTTTACAGCAACTCCAGAGCCTCGGCCTCTGCCATGGCGGCCGGAGCTCGTCGCCGCGTGAGCTCCGCGGCCTCTCCGAGGCAGTGGCTTTGGAGAACGGCCTGGCTTTAACGCCTCCCATGGGATGGATGACCTGGCAGCGCGCCTAGGACCGAGGAGAGGTTTCCAAACGCGCAAGGAGAGCGCGAGGAGATGGGGGCGAACACGAGAAACCAAGCGAAGAACGCGAGCATCAGTACTTCGATTGAGAAGAACATATATAGGCCTGCAAGAACTGGGAAAAGCAATCACAAAAAAACAGAATACACCGACCTGTGCAAATACTTACTGAGATTCTGCCCTTGCTCTTTGCTGCAGGATTTCTGCGAGCATGGGGCCTTTTGGTGTGGGAAGCGATTTCCAGAAGATTCAAGAACCCTCCCTGGAGGCCCCCAAGGTCAACTAAGCAGTTCAAGCACGACAGAACATGACAGAACCTACCCAAACTCCATCCGTCGTGTCACGTCTTCTTCTTCCTGCCCTTGGCTTGGTCGCGCCCTTTCGCACCGGACGGCCGCGGAACCCCTTTTCACGACGGACACCGAACCGGTGCCCGAGGCTACCGCTGTAACATGGACTGTGACAGCGATCCCAGCACCTGCATCAACGAGCAGTTGATCAAAGAGATGGCCGATCGCATGGCCGAGGCCGCGCGCGGCGAACGGTCGCCGGTGCGTGGATATTTCTGCGTGGCGGTTCCCATCTCCGGGCGAGAGGGGTGCCGCTTTTGGGGGGGGGGTTTGGTCCATGTGTTTGGCGGGCGGTGGCGGTGGAGACTTAGGAGAAGAAACATGAAACAGAGAAGACAAAGGTTTGGATCCATGCTAGGGCTGTTGGATCATTGCCTGTTACTACTATAAGAAGGGGATACCCGATACCCCATGGTTATGTACAAGCACTAGGTGCTATGGTTCCAAACGGACCTCTAGGCTCCAAAGCGCCATCATGGCCAGCAAAAAACCATGGTCGGTTCCGGGTGTTTTTCAACGGTTCCACAGGGCCGTGCACTCGACAGGTCGACCCCCCCACAGAGGTTGAAGAACCCTAGGTTCGACGAGCCCCAGACACGACCTGTCTGGGACTGCCAGCCATAGGACTGCCCGCCCCAGACAGACCTGGCACCACCCCGGGCGTTTCTCAGCATAGAGATGGCAGTCCCATGATTGGGCAAAATCAAGGTTCACGGGTCGTGACCTCCGTTGCTTCTCCGACGTGGCCCAGTTCGCGAGGGGCAGTCTTTCTCCGAAAAAACCACGTGGACTCGCTGGAGTCCTCCAATTCCGTCCCCATACGTGTGGTGAACCCTTCTATTTTCCAGGCAATCAGTATACGGAAAACATATATATAGGCAAACGTATACCAGGCTAGCTTGACAATTAGGATATTATATATTTTTTTGCTGTTTTGTCAATTCCCCCGCCACGCCGCAAGAGCTGCCTCTCCGGCTCAGCTAGTTGGCGTCTTCAACATCTTCACAGAGATCCAGGCAGGGACCCTTCAAGCACATAGATCAACCTGTAGGAGAACACTAAAGGTAAATTAGATCATTGAAGGGTCCATTTGTCCGACTGAAGGGTTTTGGTTTTTTAGGCTTGTATTGTTAACTGTTGATCATTGCTGGCAGGCTCTTGTCCTCCTTTCTTCGGAAGCCTCTTCACTTTGGGAAGGCGAGGTCTGGGGACCTGACCAGGGTATCTGAGGAAGCAGTCTTGCATTTAGGGCCGCTCCTTGCATTTGATGGGTACCACCTGTGATGGCAAGGGTGAGCCGTGCTTTTGTTGGCAGCATTTTTGGCTCTGCGGTTCTTCGGTTCCGCGGTTCTTCGGTTCCGTGGTTCTTCGGTTGCGCGGTGCACTCCATGGCCGACCCAGCAGCAGCAGAAGTTGAGGTTGACGTTGAGGCGGCTCCTGAGGGTGGTGTTCCCGAAGCCCTTCAGCAGATGGCCGATTTGCTGGAGGCAGCTGAAGACCCTGTGCCTGAAGATTTGGGTGCCCAGGCCGGCAAACTTTTTGGGCTCAGTGGTTCCCCCTGCCTAAGCAGTCCCATTGTCACACAGGCTCCTACCTGAAAACCATGCCTGGGTTGCCGAGGCACAAAGCCTGCGGGAAGCAAGGTGGCTTTCTGCCAAGGAGCGTGGCTACCCCGACTCAAGGAAGGAGTCCAAGTGGCGTGAAAGGCACGCTCTGTGGTGCGAAGCCAACAATGTCAACGTCAACTCAACCAGGCTTGTGGGTCCTTGCCCTGACGACCTGTTTCTTCATCTTCCCCGAGAGAGGGATTTGTGGACCAAGTTGATGTTGAATTGCCAGCAGCCTGCTCATGCTGTGGCGGACATATCCCAAAGCTTGGACAGAGTGAAGGTTAGGCATTCTGTTTTGCCAACTATCACTCCTGGTGGCCATGTCATTGTGGGTGAGGTGAAGCGTGCTTTGGCCCCTTTGGAGAAGCTGCTCATCCATGGTTTGCCACTGCATCGTATGGAGCTGCCAGATTCGATTTCAAGTGCAGAGTGGGAATCTATGGGAGGCAACATGATGCACCTTCAAACAGTTGGGTTTGCTTGCTTGCTTGCTCTGAGCTTGGTGGACTGGCAGGGCACCAAGTACTGTGAATGGGCCAAGCATGGACCGCAGGGGCAGAGGGGCGGCGCCGGCTCCAGCAGCATTGCAACCCATCCAAAAGCACGATCAGCCGCAGAAAAAAGGCGTGAGGACAAGCTTCGGGCTCGTTTTGGCTTAATTCGATCTCCCCAGGGTGTGCGGCGCTTGGCCAATCCCCAGTGCAAAAGGACCAAGAAGAATCAGCAGAAGCAAAGGCGGTTGCCAAAGCACGTTGCTAGCTTGTGTGGAACACGCTGGGCTAGTTAGCGGTGCTGCGGTTCTGCGGTCCTTGTTTTATGAAAGCAAGCAAATTGACACAATTAATTCAAACAGCCAGATTGGATGCACTGTGCTAGCAGAAATTCAGAAAGCTGCTTCTGTCATGTTTCGCTGTGGGTTTTGCCATGTTTTGGGCTTGGGTTTTGCCTTGTTTTTTTGCTAGAAATCAAGTGGTAGGTGTTTCGCCCTGCTTTGGCAGCCGAAACTGCATTGTCATTGTCATTCACATCTGTGATTGCAGGCTGCAGCAATGCTATATTGCTACGGACTTGGCCTGTGCGTTGCTTCGCGACAAGATGTGGAGACACCGACGCGCGGCTCTTGGAAATTGAGCGATTTCCTTTGGTTCCGTCCTGCAGCCAAGACGCGCAGTTTCAGGATCCACTTGACTGATGATTTGGCCTTGAGCCTCGTCAGGCACAAGTCACTTTGATTTTTTTTCCCTCTATAGACTAAGACCTTGCTTGTTGAGCCTATTCACTAATTTAATAATCCTGGTGAGCCAGGTCTTTGGCAGTTTCATCAGCCTTCAAGACTTGTGCAAAATTGCCTGGTTCACACTGGGAAGTAACAGTGGGTGGGTCTGTGGGAGAGCCAGCCTCCCGGAAGAAGGTGCCCTTGAAGAAGCTAGCGACTCTAAGAGACCTAGTCTCTTTCTTGCGCGCCATCCGTTCATTGAGACGGTCACGGGGTGTTTGTGGCAAATTCATGCGAGCTGGTCAATGAGTTGCACCAGCACTGTGTATAGAGAGGGAATCGCCTGATGGCTCACACACTGCTTTTTGACTTCGCTCAGCGGGTTTGATAAAACAGTGCCAATTGGAATACACTTACAGTTTTTAAAAACCAGGGGTGTAATGACTAGAGGATTTCCGTAGTGAATTCACAAACTCAGGTCCCAGCCATCGCCAGTGGGGTCTTCCATCGGCTTTCACTTCCGCTTTTTAAAAACCATTGGTGTATTGAAAGGTTTTTTTTCTATGTCAATTCACTCCTTTTCCTTTCAGAATACGCTCCTGGTTCGCAAAAACCGCGGCTTGTTGCAATCCAAGGGTGGATTGATTGATGTAAAGGTTTTTGCATTGCAAGGGTCAGCTGTCAATCCAAGGGTGCTCCATTGCTTTTAAGGGTTGAGTCATTGATTCTAAGGGTCGTGTTAGTTTAGAGCATTGTTCTCATGTGTTGGTGTAGTTTCCAGCAGCCTACGCAGTGTTGGTCAACCTTCTTCTGGGTTTCCATTGTTCTTGACATTGACCTCGGCTTGCCAGGCTGAAGATGCCGCCAGGGCCCAAGCCCATGCCAGCCCGCAAAGCCGGACTGGGTTCATGCGCCATGCGACGCATGCAAGTTAAGTGAATAAGCATCGCCCTTACAACAGCCAGTTCACCTTTCCATGCAGTCGTTTTTTGCCGAGTGCGCGTCTAAGGGTCCAAATATGAGACTGAAGGGTGTTTTTTTCTCGGTTGTCACAAGTGGTTCAGAAGTTCTGCGGTTCCTTTTGGCGCCTCCTTCCCTGCCATGCCCGTGCTGCCATTCCGCCTGAGAGGGAAGCAACCCTGGCCCCAGCGAACAAGCCCACTCAAGGCCAAGAAAGCTGCAATGAAGACTAAGAATCAGAAGCTAACAGGTCGTGCCATTGGTGTTTCTGAAGGCATTGTGCCCAAGGCAAGAAAGCCTTTTGCCTTGTTTGTGCAAGAGAGGAGCAAGCTAGGGAAGGGTGCTAGCCGTGAAGATTTTGCTGCTGAGATGCGTGGCCTTGGCGCTTCTTGGAAAGCTTTGTCTGACGAAGCCAAAGAGGCTTACAAGTCCAAGTCAGCCCTAGAGTTTAGACAGCAGCGGAATTCAATGCGGCTGCACATTTCTCAGAAGCCACCCAGCTGCCATGGTTCGGAAGACAAGAAAGCTGTGGACTCCATTGAGAAGCTTGGTGCTTACAAAATACTTCAGCAAGATGGTCAGGAGCACAGCTGGCAGCTGGGGGAGGGTTCCTATGGCTCGGTTCTGATGGCTGTGGATGACAAAGGACGAAGGTGTGCACTCAAGATCTTTAAAGGCAAGCATGCTGCAGAGTGCTTAGAACACGAGGCTTCAATGAACTCCCTTGTGCAGACCCGTGCGAAGCCCTGTGACCTGCAGTGGTTCCCACAGCTGTACTTTTCTCAGGTCATCAGGAGGCCGTTCCCATACTTGGCCTTTGAGTACTGCGGCTCCAGCTTGCAGGCAGTCCTTTTGCAAGGACCATTGGAGCCTCAAGCCATACCCATCATCGCTTTGCAGTTGAAGTCTGCGCTGTGTGTGCTTCATCGCCATGATGTGGTGCATTTAGATGTCAAGCCCTCCAACATTTTGTGGAGTGCAGACACTTTTCAAGCCAAGCTTGGTGATTTCGGGATGTCTGAATGCACCAAGCAGCCAAGCTTGAAGCTGGTGAATTACGTGACTGCGCTTTACCGGCCCCCCCTGAGCTGTGGGATGTGTCTCTTCGTGATCTCGCCTACCACTTGGTGGCTGCTGTGGATGTGTGGTCCTACGGGTGTGTGATGTATGAGTGCTCAACTGCACGCCCCCTCATGCTGCCCATGCATGGAAACGGTAGTCCTAGGCACACTGTGCAAGTGTGGTGCCGAGATTGGCAAAGCCTAGGCCGTTCCAGTCTCAGGCAAGTTTACCCAGGCAATGATGCACGGCGTTTGCACTGCCGCCTTTTGCGAGCAGGTTGCCTGGCGCCCAAGGTTTTGCGCGCTCTTCAACCAAATCCTTCAAAGAGGGACTATGGCTTCTGCTGAATGCAGGTAGCCAAGGAACTAGCAAAGTGGGGTTTGTCTCACAATGCAGTGGGGTGCATGTGAGTAGGGGGTTGGATTGCTCTGCACTGCGGTTCTGCGGTCCTACCATCCACGGTGATGCAGCTGCAGGCAGAGATTTCGCAGGGTCCAGAATAAAAGAATGCGCTCGCGTCCATGTTTGCGCGGACGCATTGGTTGCTTCCCAGACAGCTGACGAAATGTTTGAAGATTGAGATTTCTATCCTTCTAAGATGAGGCTTTAACACGCTGAGTCTTTATATCAAGATGCTTGACGCACTAAGATCCGCCTGTCGTGCCCAGGTCACCCATGCGGCGCTGTGGTTCTCCGACGCATCTGCGAGATATACAAAGGGGCGAGAGTGACAGAGCCGGGCGGATGCCCAAAATATATCAAAATATACCCAGATCCCTTAATATTTTTCGGGACCATTGAATTGTCAACCTAGCAGGATCATCCTGTTTGGGTGTCCTGGCCAGACTACCCTATACCCTACACGTAAACAGGTCTCCAGACAGGGCACCCGGACAGGAAGTGCTACCGCGCCGAACAGAGCATGCCATCCAACACGTGAACCCTTTTCGCTTGCAGCCTGTCCCTCAGCCCCATTTTGCCGTTCCATGCGAGGATGGTTGGCTGGAGGCGGGCTACCGCTATGTGAGCATCGACGATTGCTGGATGACCAAGGAGCGTGATGCCCAGGGTCGCCAGGCCGGTCGACCCCTAAAGGAGAAGCGACGTGAATGGAATGCAAGGATGTCCTGGGGTGTAAGAAGAGACAGCGAGTCTATATTATATATACCCCAGCGCATCCAGTTACCACTATAGCTGGCAACCAGTGGTTCCAAAGACTAAAAACATAGACCTAGAATCCCTGGTTCCTTATGTAGTGGTAACTGGGATGCACTGGGTACTGTAAGAAGTCGACTGAGGACAGGAGCTCCGAGCTCCGAGCTCAGCGAGTCGCGCGTCGCGACTTTCAGCGAATCCCCAACCTCCGACTCTAGGATCTCACCTATTCTGACTACTTGGAGCCTCAAAGTACCTCAGAACATGGGCACAGTCGAACCTGTTTTTATCGGGCCATGGGCCATGTCGCATTTTCTAGTACTGGGTCAGTCGGGTCCAGGTACCCCAAAACCACCCGGACTGGAACAGCTGCGGCGAAAACCACCCCAGCCCGATCGGTCCTGGCGCCAGTCCGGAGGGTCTGACTAGCTGCTACACCGCTACGCCACCACCCTGGGGAGTCCTCCTGCGGGGTCCGGCAGGGTGGTATGTCCATCCGCACTGTTCAGATCGCAGCACGCTGGTCAACGTTTTCGAGGCAACAGCCATGACAGCATGCCAACAAACATGCCCAACACAAAGGCCATACAACAAACGCAACACAACCATGTATAAAGCAACAGCCATGACTGGGATCCACTGGTAGACTGGATATATGGCCGTGGTAAGTTGGGCGACTCAAGGTCGCCGTCTTACAACTGTGTGCCTCCTCAAGTCGTTGTTGTTCTTTGAACGAAGTGATTTTGGGCATCGATGCAACCTGAATGACCTCTATGTTTGACCGCCCACCACCCCAAAGCATTGGTCCCTTTTTCATGGTCCCTTTTCCTATCACACTACCAACAGAGGTTGAAGAACCCTAGTTCGGCTATCCCAGTTCGGTACCCTGGTAGGGTCCTATTTACGGTCACTTCACCGCTGTTGGCTATATAGTTGGATCAAAAGCATGGCTTTAGGCGCTGGACAACCTCAAATCGGTGCCCCACATCCACCCATGTTCCGAAGGGAGCGAGCGCTGGACGCTTCCTCTGCCACTGGGCCTTGAGTTGACCCCTGCCCCGCACGCCGAGCTCGGCCGCCGGGAGACACGCCTTGCGCCTTGCTCGGAGCGCTGCAGGTCGCTGACCCCAAGCGATTTCCTTCGGGGATGGCGGCCTTGGGCTCCGTGGAGATGAAGGAGGAGGTGGGTGGAACTTCTTATGCCCTAGGCTTCCAACCACCCAGATGTTCAGGGGTTTGTGCCCCCCCAATTCGCCATACACACAGGTCGTTGCCCTTTTGGTGTAATGGTTTGTTGGAAGGCTTAGGCTACAGTATGGACTGCGGACGCCGCACGCGGACGACCACGACGGCCACCGGGACGGGAGGGGGGCTCTTGGGCGCCGGTGCACGTCCCAACAGAGGTGGGTCAGGACCCGACTCTTCGACTCTCCCCAGGAACCGGTACCCCAGGTTTTCCGGGTTCGAATGATTTACGGTCACATCGGATACCTCATGTTGGTCCCGCCCGGTCCGGACCTGCCGAGGTGACTACATCCATGGGACGCCTGGAGCGCGAACGCTCGCGCCTTCCGGGTCGAGAGCGACCGGTCGAAGAGAGTCGAGAGGAGTCCCCCTGGTTGAGGAGAGGCGATTCATGGCACGGTGTAATGCGGTAAGAGTAGATGAGTGGCCGGTTTGAGAGGAAGGAGTGATCATAGTCGGTTGGTGGGTTGGTGCTCCAACATGATTAAGTAATTTTGATGTTAGCACCAGGACCAACACTTATAAGAGATCTACAAAATCGCCTCTAGCTGTTGGAAGGTCCTGGTATAGATGGTCGTAGGACACTGTAGGGTTCCAAGTACCGGTCGAACCTCTCTCAGGTTTGGCCTAGAATGGTTGAGGTCTGTGCCCCAGACAGCCATTCCTGTTGATGAATTGGTTGATGAATCACCGGAGACCATCGAAGCTGCCAGGGGGGTATCATTATGACATGAATTCATATCCCAGACACGATTTAATGGGACTGGCCATATATGCCGATCAGGCCAGGGGTGGTGCCAGGGGGGGTCAATTGATCGGCATATATGGCAGTCCCATGGAGTGTGTGGGATATGAATTCCATCCGCATCAGCTCACTTAAATTTCCAACCTTTTGTTGCGGTCCACGTTCTCTTTTTCGAAGAAACCGTGCCTGCCTGACATATACTATATATTTTGATCCAGCTCGCTCCAAACAGGGCTGACTGAAGACCTGATGGACGTAGTGGATTGTGTATGACCAGCCTTAGTAAAGTACAACATGAGGTCCAACTGTTTCCATATGATTCAATTTGCATGACACTTTCAACTTCAATTTCTGGAAGGGGCAGCCAAGGATACCCGCCAAACGCCGGTCGGAACCCCGCAGACCGAGCCTGGCTCACGAAAACACTTCGCCACGCCCAGGAAGGGCTTGAAGTTCGCCACCTACGGCGACATCGGCGCGAAGACGTGCCAAGGCTTTACCGGTTTCCAAGGCCACTTCGAGCAGGACGGGCCCGCGCCACCGCGGACGGAGCTGGCCGGTGGTAGACCCGGACCGTCCGACCGCCGGGTCGGGATCCGCCGGACCTTAGGTTCGGGACGACCTGGCGAATTTGGGGCCTTTCTTTTCATCATCTCCTTCCTCACCGTAGCTGAGGCGGTACTTGGATCGAGACGGTACTCGGAGAGTAGTGCTTGAAAAATGGGGTCGTCCAGTCCAGCCGTCGCACACTCTAGACAGGACAGTCTTGGTAGGACTTCTTCCTTCTTCCTTCGCGGTCCGCCTCGTGGTTTAGGGAACCCCCCACAGCTCCCCCCGTTCGCTCCTCCGCGGGATCCGCGAGAGGAAGGCGGAAGACGGGAAGACGGGCGCGGGATCCGACGGGACGGTTTTGCGGGTCAGACGGTAGGATGCGCAGACCTTTGCGGAGTGGAAGGTGGACTACTTGAAGGTGGATGGATGCTTCGAGTCGCCCAAGGACCCGACCGTCCCGGGGTTCCCGGGCACCGTGGGGCCAAGCAAAAGCATGGGGCCAAACAAAAGCATGACGCATGACAAAGACCATGGTTTTCACAGACCAACAACCATGGTGTTTTTTGCTAGGGAAAAGCCGGTGTTTTTGATGGTTTGTGGGGTTTGTGGTTGGGGGGAGGGAGGTTTGGGAGGCGACAGGGGGCCGATCCCTATACCAGGACCCTTATAGGAGTTGGGTTCGACACCCCGAATCACCTCTTTTCGGGGCTATATGGGTTCGACATCCCCTGGATCACCGTGCGCCAATAGAGCTTGTTCTTTTGGGGGGGGGAAGTGGGGACACCACCCTGCACTAAGCAAGAACAGGGTAGAATAAAGGTGAACCAATTCGGTGAACCTTCAGTTTCAACTGAAGGAATCCCTAGTGGTGGCGCCCGTTCGTTGAGGTCTGGACGCATGGCCCCCCCAGCTCCTTCGACTCGAGAGAGCCGGGGGCGAGTGGCGCCCGCCTGTCCGAGACTTCGAAGCGGTCGCCCGGTTCGACCCGCAGCGCGGCTCAAGCCGAGAGCCGTTCCTGTTTTCCTTCCAAGAGAGGTGGAGGTGAAAGTGTCTGTAAGTAGGACCCGGAAAACCTGGGGTACCGGTTCCTGGCAGAGTCGTCTAGTTGGGGCTCTGAAAAACTACTGTTGCTTTCTTTCTTCTGAAGCTTCGATGATGCTGGTTGTTGCCGTGTCTGGCAACACAGTTGCTCAGCTTGAGGAGGAGGAGCTGCGCCACATGGTGGAACAGAGGAAAACTGTTCGGGACCTAAAGCGACTTCTTTCAGCTCAGGTTGGGTGCTCTAGGTTTCGGCTAAGACTCATCAGTGATGACATGGGCGAATTGAGGGATGACTTGCCTTTGCAACCGCTACCGCGTGTACAGCTAGTTATCATACCCTTTTGTGCTCCTGATGAGATGATGCATCTAGAACTTTTGCGGAGCTGCCAGGAAAATTGTGTGGCACATATTGAAAAGCTGCTTCAAAGACCACAGGACCCGAAATATGGGAGAAGACGAGCTCTCCCTGTTGCCGCCCAGGAAGGCAACTTGGAAGTTGTTCGATTGTTGCTTGAGGCTGAAGCTGACAAAGATGCCGCCGCAAGGACAGATGGGGAAGCAGCTTTGGACAAGGCAGCTGAGAATGGCCACGTGGAAGTGGTTCGATTGCTGCTGGAGTCTGCAGCAGCGACAGAACGGGTAACGGCCACTCCGTTGTATTGTGCAGCCGTGAATCGCCATGTGGAAATTGTGCAATTGTTGCTGGAGGCTGACAAAGATGCAGCCTTGACAAGGGGGGGCAATGGCGTTGTATTATGCAGCCCTGTTTGGTGACTTGGAAGTCGCGCGATTGTTGCTGGAGGGTGGGGCTGACAAAGATGCAGTATTTAGAGGTGGGGAAACGGCTGTGCACATTGCAGCCCAGCAAGGCCACTTGGAAGTCGTGCGATTGTTGCTGGAGGCTGGAGCTGAC
>CAXAMN010015780.1:246865-320858 GCA_963970005.1 Durusdinium trenchii | reverse complement strand
TTGGTGCGATTGTTGCTCGAGGCAGGAGCTGACAAAGATGCAGCAAAAGTTCTTTTTGTGTTTGAGTTTTAGGTCCCAGGCCGAAGCGTCGGCATCAGTGCGGTCACAGGAGTGAGGGTGCGAAAAGAGAGCTTCAAAGATTGGTTCAGCGTATGGGAGGGTTGACCAGTGAGTTGCCAGACACGACCCATGGGACTGCCATAATCATATGCCGCCCCAATTGACCCCCCCAAAACCACCCCAACATACCCCAACTGATCGTCATATACGGCAGTCCCATATGGAGTGTTTGACATCTGACCCGGTTCGGGGCAATAGCCGGAGCTGCTTCGGGGTGTCCACCAGGGCCTCATCAATATGATCCGGTCATGGTCTCACATGGTCCATGGTAAGGACACCCGGGCCAGGGGTGTCGAACTTGATCGCCCCCGTTTTTAGAGGTGATTCGGGGTGTCCATGTCTACCACCCAACTCCTGTGGGTCCTAGTGTAGGTCCATATGGCTTTGGAGATAGTCATAGTCATCCGCCATGTTCTCGCACCGCACCTCGGCCTCCAAACACCTCGCACCAGGCCGTTCCGTTCCGACCCGTGGCCAGGACATGGCGCGCGACTACCCAGCCTTTGGCGCCGCCTTGAACCAGACGGGGCGACCCATCGCCGCTGGGAAGCGACACAGCGAGCGACGACATGGCACACATCATGTGGAGCAGAGGTTAGGACCGGGGTCGATTTGTTTGGACGAGCGGAAGGCAGAGGCTTGGGAGTTTTTTTTTTTTTTTTTAAATAAAGAGGGGATACAGTATAGTGGATATTGTTGATGTTGTTTGGGTGGTCATCAACAAATATCAAAAGAATCAAGCGCAGTAACAAGATCTTTTGGGGTTGATATGGTTCATGACCACCCATGACATTCTGATAGTGGAGAGGAGGGAATCTGCCGCTCGGGTGTTGATCAGTGTTGATTCAACAGGAACATCCTGCAACAACACTGGTCAAGTATGGTTTGATGAATGGGTTGTAATACCCTAGGGCTCCAAGTACCTCCTCAGAAGGTATTCAGACCTTCTAAACCCTCCCCAAACACCTTCTAAGAAGGTACTTGGAGCGCTAGGGATAAATATAGTACGCGACCTATCCATACCATTCCACACCTATCCCATCACAATGCAAGATCAATTCCGGGAGACCATGGGCACCCAAAACACTCAGGGTGACCGGGGCTCATGTTGCAGCGGCGGAATGAAGCAGCAACACGTTTTCGGCCCTTCAACTGAACTTCAAGGCACCTCAGCCACCTGGCCGCCACATGGCCCATGGGATGCAGTTTTTTAGCACCAGTTCTTCCGTTTTGTTTGCCCATCCTTGAGATGCAGATGGATCGCCAGAGGAGCGAGAGCGCCTCTCGGAGAGCGCCTAGCGCCTAAGTCCACCCAGAGGCCTCCAGACCGTCCCTTCGCTCTGGGACGAACGCCGCAAGACCTTGAGTCGACGTTGAAGCCCCCGGGGGTTTCTAAAACATTCTAACACCACACGCCCCAGAAGAGACCTACCAGGACCCCCAGTCAGGAGTTTCTATTGATAGCTCCTTATAGAGGTATAAGGGGTGTCCATTAAACCACCCAACTCCTGTGTGTCCTGGTCGTTTTCAGTGTTTCCTCTTTACATCCATCCAGCGACCTGCGACCTCCGAGGTCTACAGTTGCAGCTGGCCGGCCTACATGCCTTCGCACTGCGAGAAGAGCGATCACTGCATGGATTCGTTGGTGGAACATTGCCGCTCGGCGTTCAGCGGCTCCTTGAGCTGGCCGTGAGCCGCGTCTGATCCTGCGAGCGGCGGGGAATGATCTGGGCCGCACACCGTCTCCGCAGCGGACGCCGGTTTTAGAAAGGTGAACCGACGCTGGTGGAGAGGGAAAGGCACGGAAACGACCCGCAGAAGGATGTTTCGAAAGGATCTGGCGTCTTGGTTGATGTCCGAAGCTGGCAACTTCTGGTAGGTCACCCCAGCCAGCAAAGGGAAAAGGATCTTCATGTTGCAACTACAGTGGCCACTACCAGCACCACCGGCTGTTCTGGAACACACCTGGGATTTGAGTCTACACGCCACGACCTGGGTGGTGGTAGATGCCAATCATGATAATGATGTAGACCCTAACCTTCAAGTCGACCAGCTTCAAAAACGGCCGACCTGTTGTTGCAGGCCCCAAATCTTGAGTAAAACCAGGTTTTTGTTTGGTCCGAACCCATGGACCAATATGTCATAATATGTCTAATAAAAGCCGACCAGAAGTCGAGCCGACCGATGGACTGGGCACTCACCTGGGTGGGTTGGAACTTCGGAATCGGTGGGCTCCTCCCCACCCGAAGCAGAGAGCAGCGTCGACCCGGGCTCCGGGACGCCCGGTTGGACGATCTTGGGGACGAAGGCCTGAACTCGTCACCTACCCAGAACTTCCATTTTGGACTCAGGACTGTACTCCACCTGGTAGATCAATCCATCCACCACGATCGATCCGCGTCGACTCCGCTCGTCCTGAGGCAACCTCTGGCGGAATTTCGATGACGTGGCTCGTCTGGGGACGATCGGTTCCGATCGGATGTGCCGGAGGTCGAAGACATCAGGACGCCAGGTGAGTGGCCCCAAGCCAACATGGCAATGACTTCTAGTGAGTGGAACGCCGACTTCATGGAAAGCTGCAGAGAAGGAAAACTGCCAACCAGTTTTGGCTGTTTCCACAGTTGTTGCAAGTTGATGCCAGACATAGGTCTCTACGTGTACCCTCCAAAACTGCGACGCCCTAAAGTTTTGAAAGATACATCTTGTGAAATGGGCACGAGAATTGGATTTGCACATAGCACGGGCACGCATATACTTGCACATATACCACGGTACGGAATAGATGTTGGCAACAGCTCGCAAGCTGGTTTCCTCTCAAGAAATTCGGCTTTAGATGAACACCCGAGGAATGGGTCGCCGCACGGCGCATGGCGGACGTGTTTCCTCGTCCGAATCACCTTTTCGTTTTCCATGGCGCATGGCGAAGACACTTCAGATGGCACAATGTCACGCGTCACCCCACAACACCCATTATGGCGTGAATGGTGAACTAGTATTTATAAGCAAATCTAACAATCTCAGTGGACAAAGTTAGTTAGAAGATGTTAGAAGGGTTCTTCCTTAAAAGAGTGAAAAGAACCGTTAACCAGAACTTACTTTAGTTTGTTTTCTGTCGTTTCATATTTGGTTTCTGTTTTTTTAATGCCCAGACACTCCATGTATGCCATATATGCCGATCAGTTGGGGTGGTTTCAGGGGTCAATGTAGGTCAATATGGCAGTCCCATGGAGTGTTTGGGATGTCGGTAACTCTGCTTTGCCCCGCTGGCGCTCGCTCTGCGCATCCTACGATCCGAGCTGCTGGCGCTCTGCGCTGCTTGGGACGGTTCGGTCCGGTGACGGTTTCGCCGACGCGTCGCCCGCGGGCTGTGCGAAGTGTCCACGGTCGCGGGTGTCCCTCGCTCGGGCGCTCGCCAGGTCCAGGACAGTTGGGACTCGGAGCCCTGGCTGAAGCGGAAGAGGAGGGCCGGAACAGGGCCAGGGCCCAGGGGAGTCAGTTTTTGTGAGACTATAGGGCTTTACTTTTGGGCTATAAGACGCACCGGTGAATTGGAAGAGACTGTTTGGGGGACCCTGCAAAAAGACTTTCGATCAGGCGGTTTTTCAGGTGCGCCAAGCACCCAGATCGTACGCAGGCATCTGTGCACACGGTGCGCATGCAAATCCGCAGGATGGATTCGCAGCCATCGCTTCGTCGACCCTCACACCTGCACCGTACTCATTCCAGATGTGAGAGGGTTAAATGGCGCGCAGCGGAGCTTGGCATTCCGCTAATGACTCCAATTCATGAAAGGACATCCACAAATACAACCATAAAGGAACCCAAAGACATCCAGAGACTATATTGATTCGGATGTGCGCCACCCGACACAGTGGAGCTCCGAAAAGCAACACTGATGCAACTAAATGATACTAAGCGCTTTTCTCGAGAACTCACTACACACCTTCCCAGATCGTTCTGAATCAGAACCCGTGCAAGTCAACGACCATCCCATGACGGTTCCCCAGGTGATGGGTCCCTTTTCAGGTCAGGTCCCGGATCGCCGGGGGCCGGTGGCTCCGTTGGGGCCACCGGTCTCCCGAAAGACCCAGCTCAAAGTGACACTCGGATTCAACTGACCAACGGCATACCTGGATCTTCCAACTCACAAACGACCGTTTTCATCCGCAACAAATCAGCCAAAAGGCAGACGTTTGGCCTAGTTGGAAGATCCAGATCAAAAAGGGCTCTGCCTGTCGAGCTGCATTGACCCTAGACCTCGCCACCCCATAGCCCTTTGACCCGACTTACTGTCGCCTAGTGCTGGTCTCACAGCTTCGCTGCCCAGGTGAAGAGCATCGCCAACTTCTGGCGCCGCCGCAACGCCAGCGACGAGATGGTCCGCGCTGCCGGGCCGGGGCACTGGAACGCCGCTCGGTTCGGGGGGGTCCAGCGGCAGACGAGCGGGGAGGTCTGCGGCGGAGGGCGGAGACCGAGCATCGCATGGCAGACTGGGGGGGTCGGGAGGACCTGGTCGGACATGGCAAAAAGTGGGGTGAAGACGGTGAAGACTTAGTACCAGGCAAGGCACTGCACTTGGTGGGGCCAGGGAAGAAGCATGACTTAGAATTGTTGGGCCACATTCAGGCAGGCAAGCAGGCTCGGATGCATGATTTGTAGAACCGGTTTCACTGGGGAACCTATACCAGCCTTTGCACATCGTTGCAGCCTGCGTGCACGCGCGGCCATCAGCACTCACCTCCGCATAGGTTTGCTTTCCCTGGGAGCTGGGAGCTGGGCTTGGCCACGGCTGTGGGTCTTCAGTTTGGACCTTGCTTCCCCCTAGGCTTCCAACCACCATTAATTTAATGGGCTTTACCGAATCAACTAAGGATTTTACACTACAAAAACCAGGTCAACCATTTTTTAAATGGTCTTGGAAGTCTAGGCTTCCAGGAACGAAGCTTCAATACCCATCCTGAGTGAACGAGGCCGAGGGCCCCAGAGAACGATCCGGTCCGATCGTGAAGCGAGGAACCCGATGGCCAAAGCGAGGTTCCCAAAGCTCCATGTCTGGCAGCCACCGGAGGTTTGGGGTGATGGACACCGAACGAAGCTTGTGACCATCCCATCACCCCCAAAACCGTTCGGATGGTGGGTTCGGACTCTCAGAATCTCGAGGATCCCGACATGCTGCTGGTGGGCGACTTTGGTCTTTCGCCCTCGCAGGAGCAGACCCAGCTGCTCGGAGGCGTCGATGGGTCGTGGCTCCCATCGCGGACGGAGGCAGGGAGTATTTTTTTGGAGGGGTGCTTGGAGCGGCCACATGCCAAGAAGGCCAAATCCAAGAGGCAACTGTTTGCAGCAGGTGCTGGTACGTTTTCGAGCTGATGTCCTCAAGAATCTCAAAACATTGCAAGACTCAAGACAAAGAATATCAATCGTGGAAGCCCACATACAGGATTGACCTTTTGGCGCTCCGGTTTGATGGGCCCAGTCCGTGGATGCTGTTTGTACCTTTTTTGGGTGGCAGTGGCATCATGCGGCATCCTGGCATCCTTACAATCAAGAATCTTAAAATAGAAATAGAACCCCTTATTTTCCAGACAGAACTGAGGCCATCGTTTGGCCCGGCCCTCAGACCAACTTGGGACATTTCTTTTTCACCCCAAACAGCCCAAACATGGAAGAGGCAGAGGCTGGGCCCCACAGTTTGTCGCTGCAAAAGGGCTGACCACCCTTTCCCGTGTCACCGGGTGGGTGAAGGGCACACCAGCCGTCCATTTGGACACCTCGTGCGGCGCTTCGGGCCATGGCCCACTCCTGGCCCGTGTGCACGAGCCCGCGGAGTTCGTACGAGGTTCGCGCTGTGGGCCATTTGGGCTGCACCGCTCTTCATGTCCAACAATTTGAGAGACATCAAGCAAAGCTCCAAGGCGGGTGGGTCCTCCTATCTCCGCTGTTGTTCAAGGCACTCGGGTGAAAGCGGTCTCACTGTATTGGCTCTTCTGATCGATGCTCTCTGGGACGAAGAAACGTCCCGATAAATTTTGGGAGGTCCCGCGTGGGGTGCCTTCTTTTTGTCACCGTTGTCTTTCTTCTGAGGCTGTTAGGCCATCACGGCTTGACCAAATGGCCTGACCAAAGTGCAGAACTTCGCCCTGGGGAAGGTTTTCCCACCTCCCCCCCACCGGCAGCACCCGACCGGGTGGTCGGTCCCACAACCATCGACAGGAGATCCTGTTGAACCGGGAGATCATCGCGGTGAATCAGGAGATCTGGATCCGACCCGGAGGGTTGTTTTAATACATGGCCCTATAGAAGTGAATGACCTCATTGTACTGATGTTGGTCATATACCAAAACACTATTACCTGGACCTTCAAAGTGACCTCTTTAGGGACTAAGTGACCTCATTCCAGGATCTCAAGTTCGGTCACTTTGAAGGTCCTGGTAAGAAGGTCAACGTTTGACCGGACCATGCTTTTACCGGTGTTTCTTCGGTTCTTCGGTTCGTTTTTCGGGGGCTTCGGTCACTAAGGGTCACAGCGCCAGTGGACCGCCACAGCGAGCTGCTGGACCCTCCGATCCTGCAGTGGTTGAGGGACCCTCCCAAGCATGGGACCCTGAACATGGCCCCTAAGAGTTCTTTACATGTCCTTTATCACTGCAACCTATAGATCCAGTGGTTCGTTCTCAGTCTATAAAGTTTTCTATATAGCTGTTATAATCATGTGAGATCTTGAAGTGATCTTTGCTCTGTAGGGCAACCAGCGGGGCAGGGCTTTGTCTGCTTTGCCGTCTGTGCGCAGCCGGTCCGGCGAAAGGGGCGCAGCAGGACCTGTTGGGACACCAGGGCTTTTGCGTGGGCGGCTGCGATGGCGATCTTCGCATCTGGGCGAAGCCCTTGGTAGGCGCGGTTTTGGCGAGCGCGCTGAAGCGGTGGTTGGTGAGAATGGCACTGAAGAGTGAGAAGATTGAGAAGACTCCGGGGGTGAAATGATGGCGCACCAGCAGTCACAAAGGGGCGCGATCCATGGAGGTAGTCGGGGTGCCCAGAACATCCACTCACTGGATGGGACGAGCCACACCACCCCGTACTTGTGACTCCTAGTAGGGAGTTATACCTGGATCTTCCAACTGTGCAGAATTTCTGCCTTTTCATCAATAAGACCAGGCAAAAGGCATAGATTTTGAACAGTTGGAAGATCCAGGTATAAGGGTTGGGTGTTTTTTGAGTCCGTAGATGTGAGGCTCCAAAGGGTGCCTTGTTCGCCCTTAGCGAGTTCTCAACGAAATCGCACTTCAGCTTATATAAGTTGAAAGGAGTTCTGCTCTCCGTACCACTCCTGAGCTCTCTGTCCTTCTTTTTGACCACGCCAAACTGGGACGGGACCATCTTCTTCCAACTCCGTGTGGCCTCTATGTGCCCACCACGGGTGTCACGGGATGGGGGGTCCAGAGGCCCATCCCGTGCGGTCGGTCCATAGCGGTGCGGTGCGTAGCGCAGGGGGTGAGACGGCGGCGGTGCTGCAGAATCTACAGGAGGGTGGCGACGGGGAGAACATCACCCTGACGATGGCCATGCGTCTCGGAGCTGAGTGCAAGTCAGACTGGTGGAGTGGGGAGGAGGGGAGGAAGACCCAAGTCGTCTGGGGAGGGAGGGAGCAAGGGGTGTGATGAGAAGACTGCAGGATCGCGTGAGAACAGTTCAGTACAGGGCTTTCAATGGCTGTTGAGTTGAAGAAGAGTTGGAAGACGAACGACTTCAAGCGAGACCTACGAGATTCCCCAAGTGCTTGTGCGGGCCCTTCGGGCCGTGGCTCGGCCCTGAAAAGCGGCCGCGAGGGCCGTGGCTCAAGCGGCCACTTCGGAACACAAACGGTTGCGAGAACTGGAGCTGAGGGGTGGGACGACGGATTGAGGTCCAATACATGTCATGATAACTGATACGTGTCCTGAAAAGCTCAAGTCATGAAGCACCCGAAAGAAGAGGATCATGACAAGGTAAGAGCGTAAGAGAGCAAGGCACTGACCAAGTGAGCACTCTTCGTTGGACGATTCCTAGCTGATGGATGGCGTCTTTCACATGTCTTTTCAGTTTGGATGTCAATCCCTACTGCTAGATCCTCACGTTCGGACCAACCCGCGTGTACGTCTGGTCCCCCGGCTTCTCGGCGAAACTCTTTCTTCGCCTTTGCAGAGCGGATGGGACCAGTGAGCCGAGGCTTCCCTGGAAGAGTCGTCGCATCTTTAAAGCCCGGGACCTCTTCGCCCAACAGGACCGATCCGTCGCTCGACCGGGAGAGCGAGGTCGCGAACTCGAGTTCGCGGAAGTCAGGCGGACGGCTGGAGCGCGGGAACCGTGAGCTCGGAGAGAGCGGGATCGCGGGCGAGGGCGGCCGATCTTAGCCTGGTTCGGTCCTAGCTTTGATGAGAGGGAAGTTTACTGCGTGTGTGTTCAATATTGCGGCAGAAGCCCATAGGACAGTTTACATACTGACATACTGGTTTACAAAGACGAGCTGGATCTATTCGAGTTGCTGCCTGCTCTGCCTGCTCTGTGGCCTCCTAGTCATGTAGAGCATGCGTGAGCCCTCCAACTGCCACTGTTGGCCGTTGCTTGCAGCCACAGAAGTCACGCATGGAGGACCTAGGCCTCTTCCGGGAAGAGCTGACGCTCTATGTGCACGTGAACTCGTGCAGGACTAGTGCAGTGGCTGGGAAGGGGGACCGAGGAGGGCAGGTGACCGACATGTGACCTCGAATCAGGTCAGTTGGATCACCAGACGTCGAACCACCATGTATTCAATAGCCTTTTACCGAACAACCAATCAGTTTACATTCAGTTTATATATAAGGATTCTACACTACACCGGGTCCTATGAAACCGGTCACTGGATACCTCTGTTGGAAGTTCTTCCGAGGGTCCAGGGTCGAGGCTTTGAGACACCCTGAACCCGAGAGAAAGGCGTGTCGGGTGGACTCTCGGCACCGCAGGATGGTGAGGCTCTCCGATGCCTGGTGTTGCTTAGGGATGATTTTTTCTATTTTCCCGAACGACTTGGAACTGGGGGAATGTGATGGAATAGTTATTTTGATCTTTTTGAAGGTGTTTATAGTTGTGTGCGGCTCCCGAAACCAGCAAATCCAAGGATGTCATTGAGATGATGGTCTGACCAATCCATGCGGACCGCGACGCGACGCGAAAAAGACAGCGCGGCGCCGTGCGGAGGAAGCAAGAAGTGTGGGGATGGTGAGTGCCAGGACGAAAGAAACGTGACCAACGAGGTGTGGGTTGTTCAGCCCCACGAGGTGTGGGCAAGGACTGTATACAGCACAGCCTGTTTAAATCCATTTTAAGATGCACCATGTTTTTCAACATCATGGTCAATCCGGACCCGTCGGACCCATCGATGATCAAAAGCCATCGGCAAAGAGTAGCTGCGCCCCACCGGAACGAACACCAGAGACACCACCGTCTACCCGAAAGGCCAGCGTTGCGCACGACGCTGAGGCAAGTGGCGTGTCTCCAAGCAACGCCTGGTCCTCGGTTCGGTTTCCGCCCGCCTGCGGCGGGAGACGTGCGGGTTTTGGAGAAAGGGTTACTTCGAGTGACGCCGTGGATGTTCAGAAAGGGTGTCCCGCAAGTATCACCCGTTTGGCCTCCCGTCGTACCTTCTGAGATCTTATCAGCGTTTGGGCATATTTAGGCTATATAGTATAGTGATGATGAGCTAGTTAATGGGGTCATTCTCATGCTCTTCACGGACACCCACCAACCAGTATGCATACAGTTCTTCTGGTTGGCTTCTCCGCCCTCCAGACGGTCCCCTTGTGGCAGCCTCTACAGGGCTTTTCTGCCACTAAGTGACCTTATAGGACCCTACTGGGGTACCTATGGGATAGCCATGGATAGCCTATAGAGTTCTTCAACCTCTGTTGGCCCCTCCCCACTCCCTCCCCACTCCGCGCCACTCCGCGCCCAGTGCCCAGCACCCCTGCGTGGGCACCTGCCCGTGCTTCCAATCACACTCGCTCGAGCCGGGCGGCCCGGGACCGGGCCAAGCGGTCACGCGGGGGCAGCTGGGCCGTGGTGAGAAAGGATTGCTATGCGCACTGTCCAGAAGCAGGTGTGGTACCCTTAGGCCCTAGGCCCTACAACCCAGACATAACCGTTTGAATCCTTTTGTGATCTGTTTTTTCCTCAATGTTGGGTGTTTGGTGGTCCAAGATGGAGGGTCATTCAGGTTCGTTGCATGGTATCGCTATGGCCGGCCCCGTTCTGCTTGGAGTGCGGCTGGCAGGGACTGGCCCGAAGAAGGGCATGTGTCAGAGGAGGTGATCAACGAGTGCCACCAGCGAGCGCGAGCGCCGCGAGAGCCAACGCGAGAGCCAACGCGAGAGCCAACGCGAGGAACGCGTGAAGAGGTATAGTAGGTGAAGCTGATCAGTAGTGAAGTTGAACGACAGATCCCATGAGAATCTGGTGAAGCTTCCAACTTGATGGTGGAATCAAATAGCCTCGCCTCAATGTTATGCAGGCTGTTGGATTAAGACAACCCTCCATATGGAGATGTAATAGATGTGCGACTATTTATTGGATTTTCTTGGTAAAGGAGGGTCTTATGTATTGAAGGTCTTATGCACCGCTCGAGACGTCCATACCCTGCCACACTCACTGACATGAAAGGTGTGAATGCTTCATAGTGCTTCCAGCTTTCCTCAGGAAGACATACAGGATTCCCATACTAAAACCTACCAGAACCACCCAAAGGATGGCTCTTGGATGGAAAGCACATGATCAAGAGGGTCTATAAACCACCCCTTGGCCTCCTATCCAAGACATGCATGATGAGCCTTCCACAATTGATGCTTGTGCTCCAATATGCAAAAACATAACCAATAGTCACATCTAATGACCAGATGTGCATCCCAAGAGGAGCCCACATCGATTTGCAAGAGGAACATCTTCGACGGAAGGGTTGGCTGGTTCGTTTTGGTTTGGTGCGGTCATATTGCAGTACCCCCTTGAAGTCCAAAGACTATATTTTGACTGGCTGGAGTAAACGAGGTTCCCTTTCAGTTCCCCTAAAGACCATTCTTTTTGTAGTCTTTGACTCCCAGGGCTAACAGGGATTCGGTGGATGGCTCCGAAAGCCAGGACGCCGGCACGCCGGCACTCCATGACCGAGAGCTGTGGCACGACCGAGTGAAACACATGGAGCGACACACATGGATCATTAGGACACTTTTGGAACTTGCCAACAGAGGTGGGTTGAAGAACCCGACTCTTCGACTATCCCAGGAGTCCCGGTACATCAGGTTTTCCGGGTCCTATGAAACCGGTCACTTATATAACGGAGTTATTAAGGGTCCTATGAAACCGGTCACTTATCCTTGAAACCGGGTCCTATGTAAGGTCACTGGTTGGTTTTGATCATTCCCAGACCGACGCCCCGACCTCCCGGTCCGTCCAAACCGGACCGGGGGGTTGGTGAGAAAGCCACCCCAGACCCCCGTTCCCCGGTTCGGACGACTGGGTCCGGCCTCGCCATCTGGCCCAGCAATCGCATCTGGGAGCAGCTACCAAGAGAGGTAGCCAGTGACCTTAGAATTAGGACCCGGAAAACCTGGGGTACCGGTTCCTGGGATAGTCCAACAGCCGGGTTCTGACCCACCTCTGTTGGTTTAAGAAGGGGACGACTCGTTTTGAGTGTTTGGGGCTCGGCTCGTTCGTCCCATGTGGTCTTCTATCGGCGCCAAACGAAGCAGGTATGCCGCACGACAGCCGAACCCCCCTTCGGATGGAAGAGGCGCAGAACTGCCGTCCGCATGGCCAGCCGGGGAGTTCTTTGCATGGCCAGCTTCCTGGCACCAGACACGACGATCCATGGGACTACCATAGGACTGCCGATCAATTGACCCCCCCTGGCACCACCACCCCAACTGATTGGCATATATGGCATACATGGAGTGTCTGGGTTACAAAAAGGCCATGTTAGCCGAGCCGAGATATAGCATTTGAGTAGAGGGCCGAGGGTTTATGACATCCCGAAACGACGCCGTTTGGCAGATGGTGACCATGCACCCCTCCTTCATGTTTCAGAACCCTAGCCAACCTCATCCGACCCTATACCAGGACCTTGCTGTCTGGGTGTCCTGGCTTGAGTACCCTGCACTACTATCCCAGGATCTCCAGCTATTAGGACGCCCAGACAGGATGGTCCTGGTTGTTGTTTTGTCTTCAAGCTCTTACTGCCTTACTGTCTTTTGGACCTCTTGCGCCCAGTTCGCTCTGACTGATGTTTGCCTCGTGCTTGGGTCCTGGCCCCGGCCCGCATTCAGCCCGGCAGAGCCAGTGCGGCGGCGTCTCCCTCCGGACGCTTTACCTTGGACGTCCAGTCGTGACTCATTGTTGGACTCCCTCGGATGCAAGTGGTGGATTCATGATCATGACTTCCAGGTGGGGTAGTAGTCGTTCATGGACCGCCGCTTTCCCCGCTTGCGTGTCAGGTGCTGGCCATGAAGGAGACCCAGGCTCCCGGGCGTAGCCGGACCTGGACCTTCCAAGGGATGCCCAATGGAGATCCATATGTAGTGTAAAGGCTTCCATTGGTGACCCCTTGAAAGGTGCTGGTATGTGCAATGCTATAGAAAGTGGACAGTTTCTTCGTGGCTCAAGGCTTTGACACCAGCTCGCCACCTCTGAGGCTTCAGCGGTGATCGATTTTTTCCGAGGTGACCCTGCAAGGGCAATATGTTTTCCATTGCTGTTCACACGATCTGATCTACTGTACCTCACTTGGTGAGAAAAAATAACCTAATTACTCGTGATCCATCTCCCTCAACTTCGACCAAGATCGGAGACTGTTACTTGTACGGTCCTGACTTCTTCTACTCCTGGGGGTGTCCTTTCTTGGATGCTGGCGCCATGCACCAGACCATTCCGGATGCCCACCCCCCAACGGTCCGAGGCCACAGCGGAGATGCTGAAACAAGAGATCCCTGCTGGGGAGCCCGGTCGTGGTGTTGGGTGCATCGGCCGCTCGGCTGGCCGACCACCTGGCTGAGTGGACGATGGAAAGCGCCTTTCCATCTCTGCAGGTCCGTACCGCCACAGGGTCCTATAAGGTCTCTCAACCTCTCTTGGTATCTCAAAATGGGAGGTTTGGGAGCATTGCAGGTGATGGGCCAAGCAGAAGATCCCGATCGTCGTGGACAGACTGAGAAACCTGTTCTTATGTGATCATGAGGAACATCGTTTTGATCCGGACAGATGTTTGCGATGTGTTATCATTTGTATTGAATTTGAATTGTGTACACACTTCTCACACACACAGAGACACTCTCTGTCAACGAAGACTGCTGCAACGAAGACTTTTGCAGCAGAGGGAAGACAGGTAGCATTCCTTGGTGAACGCCCCTGCCATCCAAAGCCAAGGAAACTAAACTCCATTGAGGAACAATGTAATTATCGACTTACAACGGATGGAACATTGAAACTGTTCGACAGCACCTTTGACGGGGGGTCATTCTTCTCCTGTGAACTCTCCACTTCCAGACGCTCCTTATATGGACTAGTGATTGACATGATGGTCAAGAAGTTGGGTAGCCAGAGGGGTTGGGATATATAAATCAAGGAAGCATAAGAAAGCCTCTAACCTATCTCTTCCAGTCCCATGGAGTGTCTGGATCTTCCAACCGTGCAGAATTTCTGCCTTTCATCAATTAAATCAACCAAAAGGCATCATAGATTTTACACAGTTGGAAGATTATGATCACTTCAAGGTCCAGGCCGTCGGTCCGACACGGTGCTACCTGTGGGGCTCAGCAGCAGTTTCTTCGAGGAAGATGTTTATGGCGATGCAGTTGGTCACAGCTGTTGGGGCCTACACAAGCACATAGTAGACAAAAGGTACGGTAGGACATATAGAACATAGTATAGAACATACGATCGACCTCTTCAGGAGTACATGATACAGGGTGTAGGGTCTCGGTTCTTGATCTTTAAGTAGAATTTACAGCTGTTTTCACACTTCAGGAATCACCACGGAACGCCTGGGAATCACCACCGAACACGCGAAAACGAAACCGCACTCCTCGTCCCAAGCCGACTGGCTGCGGCTGCGCCTGCTGCGCGTGCTGCGTCGTGTCCTCCTCGGTCGTCTCTGTGTTGGTGCGGCCGGCGAGCTTTCGGGACATCCATGCAGGGAGCTGGGTGTGGTTGGAAGGGCCTGGGACGCCCGGGGCGTCCCACCACGCGCTGGGTATGTCTGTGGTGTTCCGGCATGGCCACGGGGCGGAACCCCTGGCGCCGTTGATTCGGTGAACCCAGTGGATCCCAGGCAAAGCACATCAAACCACTATAAGGAACCAGGGGCCCTCGTTCGGTCTATGGTTTGGTCGTCGAATTGGAACCACTGGTTACTGTACCAGCTATAGTGGGTTTGCCTGGATGCTCTGGGTGATGATTTGGAGAGCCTCTCAGAGTTTGGTGTCACAGCTGGACGTAGCGCAGTTCAACGGGGGGGTTCGACCATGGCAGTTTAGGTTTAAACTGAACTGACAGACGCATTTGTGTTGGTCACCGGCTGAATGTGGTTGACCCTGCCTCAGGAGCAGCAGAATCAGCGACACATGGTCTTACCTGCAGGGCTACTCCAGGTTAGGATTGTGGCATGTGGTTCGTAGGGCCCTCTCCCAAGTGCATGAACTTCCCTGGTGAAGCGAAAAAACGACGGTGAAGGCGAAAGGGTTGGGCATCGTGTCTATGCGCCGGCATGTCTATTTTTTTCACTTTGCCCATGGCCGGATGCAGGGCTCTAGAAGCCAATTGCGATTGTGATGATTTCCAAGGAAACATCTAGAGGAGAGGCAACGTAGCTTTACACCTTCAAGCCCACGTTCAATTATTCAACAAAGCCGACAGCTTAGGATGTACATATTCCTCGAAGGCCTTCAGCTATCAGATAGCTCCTTCTTCTCATCCCCATGTCTTCTTCCCATCACATCCATCACAGCTCCACAGCTCCAGCTAGCCGCAGCTAGCCATGGAGAACCGTTCCCTTCAGCTGGTCCTTCGCTGGGTCCTGGCAACTGATCTGAGATCCTTACCAAAGAACCATTTCGTCTTGGAGTTCAACCCACGGTGCCACCAGGTCAACCCTTCCTTTCATGCTCGCACCGAAGAAAATAGGGTATTTGAAGCACTTAAGAGGCTCCGGACTTGAAGGAGGTCCTCCCCTTTAGTCCTGGCTTTCGGACAGCGGAGGCCTCTTTCAACAAGGGTCTGAGGGTCTGGGTCATCTCTTGTAGGATGAGGGAGCGCCAGTTTCTGTACTTAGATCACGACCCCTGGAGGCACATGACATAAGTGGCAGAGATTCAAGTAGAAAGGATCACACAGACACAAACTCCTTGGGCCAGAAAGTGGAAGACGCCTACCTCTCGATCTTGTATCTCACACATTAGGTCAACTCAATAAAAGGTGAGGATTCTTAGACTCCAACTAACTCCGTATCACAAGTGGCTCAGGCCTCTCCTCCCAGCCTATCCCAGACACTCCATGGGACTGGCATATTTGCATACATTGGGGTGGTTTCAGGGGTCAATGTAGGCAAAGATGCCATTCATGGAATGTTATGTATTAGATGGCCAGCTCCTCATGTCTTGGCTCCGAGGCCAGCGTGGCCACTTGGAGCGTCAGCTGGTGGTGCCTGGCGCCCACAGATTGCCAACGGCACGCAGCATGCGCCCCTGCTTCTTGCGGAATGGCCATGGAGGATATGGAGTCCCAGCCATCCATATACCAGGACCATCCAATGGGTGTCGGACTACCCTACACTACTTAAGGATCTCCATTGGACACCCATTGGATGGTCCAGGTATATATATATATTATATAATATATCTGCCCTAGACTTCAAAGGCCATTAACAAAATGATTGACCTGGTTCTGTAGTGTAAAGTCCTTAGTTGATTCGGTAAAGCATATTGAAATTAATGGTGGTTGGAAGCCTAGGGTATAGATATATATATATAAGAGAACACCATGGGTGGGGGACCACTCGACCTCGAGATCCTGCACTCGGGTCGTTTTCCACCACTGCACTCGGGGCTGAAATCGAGACCCACGAGATCCCCCGACTCCTGGAGGCCCCGCCCATCCCAAGGTGCTCAAGAGATGCAGAAATTGCCAGGAGGGGCCGGGGGGGCGAGCCGGCCGGGTGGGGGTGGAGCTGGATGGAGCTGGTGGGGACGATGTTGGTGCTTATTGTTGGGCATATGTGAGCTATTGGGAGAAGCAAATTCCCATTGGAGCAAGGGAATCTGTATGTCGCTTGCCAGTTTGGACAGGGGGATCAGCACCATGCAGCAAGGTCATGCAGCGGCATGCTTGGAGCTGGCTTGGCCGATGTCCAGCGATTGTCCGTGTAGGACGTCATTACTTGATCTCCATGACCGCGTTGTTGGCCATGGCCTTCTACGAGCTGTGTGGCCTTGTGGCCACATACTTTGACAGCAAGCACGTGCAAGCCTTGATCCCTCACATCAAGAGCAGGCGCGTTGTGTTTCTTTGCCGCGCCCGCGTTTAGCCGCGACACAGTTCGAGTTAGGCACAAGAACCATGTCAAGTGGTTTGGTGTCATTCCGGCGACGCCAAGGACACTTCAAAGTCAACATGTTTTTCTGGCTGTTGGGTAGGAGTCGCACAGCTACCGTTGTATGTGTATTATGCGTGCGCATGTTTGTACATCACACTCAGGAACAGACACTTCCGCCCACACCCATGCCTGTGACCACTGCTCAGTTAGCGGAAAAATACCGAGAGCCTTCTTGGGTGCTGCCAACACATGGGGTCGTGCATTTTTTTTCAAAGGGAGACACCCAACCAATGGTATCTTTTTGGGGCTATTGATGTGGGCTTCCAAGACCCTTCAAAGAAAGGTTGACCTGGTTGCGTAGTGCAAAATCCTTTATAGTAAAACAGCTGGTGGCTCGGGAGTCAGACCCATGAAAACAGCTGGCTGTTGGAAGCCTAGGGTGTTACCTTCTTCCAGTCGAACTGGGAAACCCTCCCAACTACATATACACCCACATGCGGTGGTGCCAGGTCATATCATTTGGACCGTTGACGTAAAAATACTCCACGGCTCTCTGAGCCATGGGTGAAATCTTCCAAAGTCACTCCAAAGACAACCGCTCCAAGAGAAAAAAACACATACAACAACGCTCCAACAAACTCTCCAAATCTCTCCAAACTCTCTAAATCTCTCCAACAAACTCTCCAACAATCTGTCCAGCCCAGGTGTTTGCCGAGTTTCCTCCTGACCTTGATCTTCTCTCACTTGGCTCTGGTCGAGTGGCTCTTCTCCCGCTCAGCATGGCATGTCGCCCACGTGGGCGCGGATGGACTGCGGCCCAGCTTGACGCTGCGAGACTTGGCGTGCGAGACCCAAAGTACCTGGGGTAGCGTCATGGGAGAGTCTATGACTTGTAGGGTTCATGAGGAACCTCTGTTGCTTTCCAAGATATGGTCACCGCATGAATATGCTTGGATCTGTTCACCTTAGCCTTGTTGCTGGAGTGCAGCATTGCTGATCTTTGCAGCCAGACCCCGCCCCCCCTTTTGCAGCCAGATCCTAATGGACTCCCCGTTTTCTTCCCGTTTCCTTCGGCTTTTTCGCCGGTACCGCGTCTTGCAGCGGTACCGGGCTCGAGCTGAGGATACGTGGAATGGACCTTTGATGTGCCCATCATGTTCGTCCTGTGTGGCTCCATGGCTCCGACGGCGGTCCGGGCGGTGGAAACATGGCGATGCATGGCGATGCCAAGGCAGTAGGCAGTAGGCAGCCCATATGAGGCCGGCTGCAGTGGACATGTTTGGGGAGGGCAGAAGTGCCAAGGGAAGAGGGTTTGGTTCATGTTGGCTCCTTGGAAGAAGGCCGAAGAAGGCCAGGTTGACAGCGAATTACGTCGGGTACCCATCGACCGAAACCCTGCCCGCCGCGGAGCAAGAATTCGGATGCTCCTCTTGGGCTTTGATCGAGCAAGCAGCGCTGAATGATGTCGATGGTTTGCCTCTCCCGTTTGGGCTCCAGTCGTACCTTCGTTTCGTTTCGGTGGGACTGGGGTGGGTGCCAGGAGGGTCCAGTCATACCTTCTAAGGAGGTACGACTGGAGCCCTAGGGTCTATCAAGAAAATGCACAACTGAGGATCTTCAGCATGCATTGTTTTTTCCGGATTTCGGCGCTGAGATGCATGCTGAAATCTCATTTTTTGGTGAGGGTGCTTAGATCTTTGGACAGTTTTCACTGTTTGATGGGATGGAGGTTGGAATCATGTCTCCTTGGTCTCTGAGGCTATTGCTGCTTGGGTCGTCCCCTGAAGGAAGTCTCCAAGCCATTGAGCCTGGGCCGTGATTGTTGTCCCACGGAGTTGTGTTCGATGGTGAAACCGTGGCGGTGGCGGTGGTGCAAAGAGGTTTCAGACGCGGCTGCTGTAGAGACTCTCGTTTTCTTTTTTCTGGATCTAAGAGAGGCATTCTGGATCTGAGAGAGGCATGACTATAGCTTAGACTGTCGACTCTTGATCAATAGAGGTGTTTCAATTCAAGTGGGGTTATGAATCGAGTCTACATTAGTCATCAGATTGCTCCATGAAATGGGAGGAGTTTCGTCCATGCTTTAGCACGTATCCTCAGACCATGTGAGTTCTTGATAAAAGGGGATGACTTTACACTTGGACCCCAACCTAGTTCACTTTGGGGAACCACCATTTTTCACAGACACGCGGACCATTCTTCACTCAAGCATGGGGCAAAAACACGGGCGCTTTGCGCTCCGCGCAGTCGGTGTTTGTCCTTTATTTAGCGCACGACGAAAGCGCCGTTGCGCACGGCCACCGTCAGAAACGGTGAGCGGTTGTCTCGTCGGTGTGACGAGGATGGTGACGAACTTCTACATCATCCTCTCCTGGGTGGCCTCCCTGACCCCCAATGCTTGGATGAAATGGCCCCTGGGCGAGTTTTGCCGAGACAGAAAAAGACATGAGGAAGTGAGGGGGCTGGGGTGGCGTCAGGACGTGAACTCAGTGAAGGATGGTGGAGAAGGACACGCATTTGGGAGAGTAGCAATAAGGAGTAGCAATAAGGAGACCTCCCAGGCAACGACCCCCTGGAAGAAGGGAACGAGGCCCAAATCGGTTGGGGGGGTCTCCCTGTTGGAATAGGCCGTCGAGCTCCTCCGTCGAGCTTGTTCAAGCCCTGCGCTCCTGAAAGCCCACCACGTTCAGCTGCAATGGGGAAACGCCGTGTCAGCGCTTAGCACAACGTTTGGAGAGCATTTCGTGTGTTTGGGATGGGGAGAGCATTCTGTCCAACCGAAGCCTTAGACGTCAAGAGACGATACTTTGGGCCTCCAGTTTTGCCTCCTCCGTGATTTAAAGCTAGTTCCCCTTTTCGGGTACCTTACATTGAAAGACCATCTTTTGATGGTCTTTGACTCCCAGTTCCCGGGGTTTTGGTACCTTTTAACACCGGGGCACTGCGAGAGGGCGCTGCATGAGCTCCTTGAGACCTAACGTGCCGTTGCGTCGTTCGAAGAAGCACTGACCACGTCGTGAAGGGGCCGAGGGGCCGAGAGCCATTGCCCTGCCCACTTCCAGTCGACACGGGAGGGGCTGGTAGACTCGGAAGGTGAGGAAAGGTCAGGAAGTGATTGAGGAACTTCCTGTTCCCCCTGGGAGTCGGTCAGACTACAAAAAGAATGGTCTGACTAGCGGAACTGAGTTCGGGAACCTCGTTTACTCCAGCCAGTCAAAATATAGTGTTTGGACTTCTAGGGTATACCGAGATGGGGGTGAAAACCAACAAATCTAGACCAAAACCGTGATGTCTCTCACCAACCATCAGCAACCCCACAACATACGCGGGGACCGGCAGTCGTTGCTGGGGCAGTCGTCGCCTGACTAAGCGGACCGCGGACGGCGGCGAGGTCCATGATCCTCGTGGCGTTCAGCCTCTACGTGTGGGTGGCAACTCAGCTAATGATAGACTTTGGGGGTCCCACCACGACTCTTGATTAATAAACCCTCCATGTGAAGAGGATTTCTAATTGAAATAGGGGTTTAGAAAAGAAGAGTCTACAGTCTACATTATTTGGAAGGAGCCGTCAGTCAACAAAAACATCACTATTTTGGAACAAGGCCCGCTACCAGGCCCCATCATCATCCAGTGAAAGATGGGGCGGCTTTTTGATGAATCAACAGTCGACTTTAAATGCAGACTCTTGATGAATAACTCCCCCATATGAAGGGGTTTGTCAATTCAAATGTGGGGCAACTTGTGCATCAACAGTCAACATTAATTCAACCATGTGCGGCATCCAGCATCACTTAAGGTGTTACAGACTGCCCCGCCCTCCATATGTTTCCCATTCCAGAACCTAGTGCTGGATGTGGTCACTGCCAAGGTTCTTTGAACAACAATTTCTTGAACAGATTTTTCCCGGCAAAAAAACCCTGTCTCAGGCCACTCTCAGCGAGCTTGGAGGAGCACATTTTTGATCTGAAACCCATCGACGTTCTGACAGTTGTCATGTGGACGTAACGTATGTTTGAATGGTTCGTTGGGGGTGTTCAACTCACATCCACTCAACTCACTCCGCCTCGACCCCTGCCAACTCATGATCCAACGAGTCGCTCCGTGTCGCGCGCCTCGTGGTCGCGCGCCGGGCGCGGCGGAAGAGCGCGGAAGAGGCACAGATGACGGGCGTGTGGACACGACGCTTCGAGGAGGATGCTCCACTGGAGCTCCCTTGCCGCCGCCAGACGGAGATGGCAGAGGATGAGTGGTTGGATGTGTGTGATGTTTCTTCCCAGCCCTGCGGCCCTGCGGAGGAGGGTATTTAGTTGGAATGTAGACTCTCTTGAGGCCCCCCTATATGAAGAGGATGTTCCAATTCAAATGGAGGGGTTTATGAATCAAGAGTCTACATTAATTAGTTGGAATGTTGGATGCACATGTTTGGCCAGGGTGAGCGAGCAAGCAGGTTTGGCCAGGCAACGGAGCAGGCGAAAAGAACATCCCCAAAGGTCTATTGAGATCCTACAGGTGCTCGGATCTCGATGTAGTTTGTTGTAATCAAGTTTTTTTGCTTTGCAGTGCCTGGTGCCTTACAAAAATCCCCAGAGAAGTGTTTGGGCTGTGCGCTCCTTGTCAGTGGAATATCAGTGGACAAAGGCTACAAGGGACACGCTCGTCAGACAGCAGAGACTTCAGGACTTGCTCCCTTTAGCAGACTACACCCCCCTTCATACATCAAAGATCATGAGAGCCCTGCAGCTCCACTCTATTGGCCACCACTTACTTCCAAGAGAGGTGGGTCAGAACCCGAACTAGACTAGGCTATCCCAGGAACCGGTACCCCAGGTGTTCCGGGTCCTATGGACACGATCACTCCCCCCACAACTAAAGGACGGACTCTAAGCTCCACCTCCACTGACCTCGCCGCGCCTAATCCGCCGCGCCGCCCCCCTGACCTGCTCGAAACCGGGCGCGACCCGGAACCGGGTGCGACCCGTTTGAGGCGAGTTGAGGCCCCTCCTTTGTTACGGGCTGCTCCTTGGAGCCCAAGCCGCCGCCTCGCGCGGGGTTCGGGGCATTCGGTTCCACCTGGGCGGGTGGCCGAACACAGGAAGAATCCCGGGAACCGGACGGGGTACCCGGTCTGGGCGGATTGGAAGGGGGGGATGAGATGCAAGATGAGTATAGGCCAAGCGAATTTAAATACCAGCAGTCACGAGGACAGGGTGCGATCCATGGAGGTTAGGAAGTCGGGGGTGCCCCCCGTCACATCCACTCACTGGATGCAGGACTAAACACTGGAACGCGTTTATTTTTTCCATGTCTTTCTCGGACTTTTGTTGCGTGATCCGTGATCCTTACTTACGACTCTAAAGTTCTAAAGGCATGGCTGGGTAGACATGGGTGGTAGACTGAAGAACAGTCTCAAGTTGTTTCTTATTTGTACTTGGATTGTCACTGAAGACAGGGCCAAATGAAAACAGGATCGGAAACCATATCGCAACCTGGGGCCTGAGTGACCCCTGTTTTGGAGGATCAACTATCCAAAATATGGTCTTTTCCTATCACAACAGAGGCCAGTCAGGCTCTAGGAATGTATATCTCTATAGCCTATGGCGAGTTCTATGGCGGAGGTCGGCACCCCTGGTTCTTTGCGCCTGTTTTCCTAGGACGGTTGTCGGGGGTGTTCCCTAGAGGTGTCTACCATCGATTTGGGGTCCGTGACACAAATCTGGAAGCATGCTTCCCATACACTCCATGTATGCCATATATGCCAACATTCACCCCCCTGGCACCACGTCCAACTCATCGGCATTTCTTTATTTTCTTTGCAGTCCCATGGAGCAATGCGATTTGGCTTTTGGAGCATTCATTCCTTCTCCAGACCTGCGAGAATTCACACCAGAAGCTTCACCCCCCAACCAACGGCCACCTCGTTCTCTCGCATGAAAGCAGCAGCGGATTCGCCGATCGCCGTCACTTCGACCTGTTGGGCTCCAGACCTTCGGTGACCACACATGGATTCACCATGGTTTCGGCCGCCGAGCCCCAACATCCATCACCTTCCTCCGGAATCGACCAAAAAAACTGTCTACTAAGTATAGATCTAAAATAGATATCTAAATATACTGTAGATCTAACTAACATCTAAAATAGATCTAACATCTAAAACATTCTAAAACGGCCACTGGACCATCTTGTCTGGGTGTCAAAATCCCTCCACAAGTAGAGGCTCGTTTACCAGCCAAGGTGACCCTGGGCTCGCCTTCGTCCCAGACCACAGACCCTCCGTCCGGAGGGCTCCGTTCCGGACCCTTAAGGAATCTGGAGTTCTTCCTCTACGGCGTCATTTACCTCCTGGCGGCCGGTCACCTCATCGGCAGCGACACCGAACGCCTCTGCGGCCTGTCCCGGTGAGAGGGCGGGGAGCACGCGCGACAGTCCAAGCACGACGGTGGAGGAGAGAGATGGAGGAGAGAGACCCAGTGATTTAACATGATTTAACGCGTTGATCAGATCCAACCCTAAGGGTCCAGGACTATCCTGAGGATGTCCTTTGACCCCCCGTTCGACCATTCTCAGGAAGTACGAACTCACCTCCGTTCGGCCATCCGAAAAGGAGGTACCTGGACCCTATGGGCAAGTTTTGAAGTGGAGCCAAGTATTTCATGTGTACCAGCACCTTCCGAACTCGGGGCCTGTCTGGTTACGCCGCCCACCACTCCTCGGGACCGGACACCCCTTCAATTGAAGGTCCATGTAGAGACTTGATGAATCGACCCCCCCCCATATGAAGAGGCTTTTGCAGTCCAGATGGGGAGGGGGTTATTTTATCAAGAGTCGATGAGGTACTAGTTTGGAAGTTGATGCAAGTTTCCTTTTGAAGTGGATCTTGTTGAGTTGCAACTCCATGTTGATCGTTTTTAATGGGAGATTGTCTTCGGCGATGCTGGTTTTTCGGTGGAGAATGAGCGAAAACACTGGAAGCGTGCGGATTTGGTGCACCGCCAAGGCTACTTCTGCTTGAACTTGGGCAGCAAGTTGGCCTTGGCCGCCGTCTTCGTGACGCTGCGCGCGAAGGAATACCATATGACCTTGACTGAAGTGCTGAAGAAGGTCAGTGTTTCCAACTTAGGCCACTTGGTGCGAAAGAAAGGCGGAGAGACGGAGGTGAGCCATGGCTCAGTTTGAGAAAGAAAACCCGGTACAGTCTGAGCAGGCGGCATCTGTCTGAGTCCGATTTTTGGAATCAGATAGAGGAAAAGGATGTGAGTTTCATCACAGACTACTGCAGAATACCTTCCAGACATCCTTGACATCTATATATTCTTCTTTTGGGGGGTTGGTGAAAGCATGCTACGGGACATTGAAAACCACCCCCAATGGTCAACTTTCATACATGCAGTGCATGAACTCTTTGTTGCATGCTTTTTTGGGGGGCAGAAAGAGCGAAACACCCCAAAGCAACGGCGGGGAGTGGCAGAGAAAGACACGCCGTTCGCGCAGTTCGTGATTGGTCCATTCGTAGGAGCGCCGGACTCTTGCATAGCCCAAGTTGAGCCATGGTAACCCTGCTACCTGGACCCGACTGACCCAGTACCTTAGAAAATGGGACATGAGCCCATAAAAAGCAGGTACGACTGTACCCATTTTGCGAGGTACTTTGAGACTCCAGGTGCTTTTGAGAGATGCTTGTGCAAGTGGCCATGAACCTTGCATGGAGTTCCTGGCAGAACTCAGAGCTAGATCAGCTCATATCAGCTCCATCGTGCCCAGGTATGATCTCCATCCTGCGGAGCAGCTTTGACATGATCTTGCCCTGTGTCTTAGACACCTTGGGCTGCTGCAAGTTGCCCCAACAGACCTCAGGACTCGTGGCCAAAACCAGAGGTGGCATCGATCTCGATGCCTCCGAGGTAGACCCTGCAAACTGGAACAGTTTCTTGAACAAGTATCACTATACCTATAGGATCCTAAAGGCGTTTATTTTTGCTCCGGCTGTGAAAAGGCGCCTTTTTGCGTCCAGGGGCGGAACTTGGGATTTCAACAATCCCTGGAGGCGTTTTTGTTTTTCTGGGCGCGTTTTTGTTTGGATGGAATTTCATCGTGCTTCAGTGCTCCAGACAAGCTGCAGTGGGCTCAAGATAGAAACTGAAGGAGCCTGAACTTGCTTTTCAGTACGCATCCCGCTTTTTTGATTCGTGAATGCTTTCAGAGAGCTGCTTTTGTCTGAACATCCGCCCGGTAGGCAACATTTTTGCTCAAAATGACTGCAGTATCCCCTCCTGCTTTTGAACCTGATGTTCATGAAGTGTTGCAGTCAGTAGGTGGGGCTTGAATGCTTGCCTTTCTCATTTGCTCACTCATTGCTGGACTGTCTGGTTTTGACTCTGGATAGGTCTTCATGAGTTTCCACTCCACTGGTACATGGAAGTGCAGAAAATCCTATGGCCACTGGAGCCGCCTGAGGAGTATCAAAAAAGACATTATATGTTGCCCACTTTAGTTGCTGCCTGTTTGTGATTATAATCGCTCTATATAGTTTTGATGAAAGCCTGGGCAGGAGAAATTGTCCCTGACTAGGGCTTCCTTGATGAAGGCCAACTATGAAGCCCATGGTTCGGTGTTCGAGCTCGCTAAATTTTTGAAGACTTGGGAAAGTGAGCGTGACTTAAACTGCGTTATGTTCTTTTGACACTCTTTTACATGCATGATCTTCAATTCCTGGATTCGACCCAGCCTAAGGTAAGGCGGAGGGAGCGCGACCAAATGAGGAGATACCTCCAATCGAGCAGTGGACTGATTCACAGCCTCAGGACTCACAAATGGAACCCTGACAAACGGCGTGAGTCTGAGTGTTCTTCTGTTTTGGGTGGACTTTGTCCAGGTGGTCTTTGGCCGTGTGTCATTGATTTGTTTGAATATAGAGATAGTGAGATAGTTACATTAGTTGTTGCTTTACAGAGAGGTCACCCAATTTTGGTGCCGATTACACTCATTGAGCAATAATCGCTCATGAAGATAGAGCGTCGACCATCCAAACAAAAAGCAACTTTCCTCAATCAAGGAGGCGCCAACAAATTACTATTTTTTTCTTGCTGATGTGTCCACCGCAGGTACATACCATGGCCTTGTGGTGGTGGGACCTGAACGAGGCCACGGTATGTTGACCACTCATTCATTTATGATTGTGACCACTGGGAAGGCCAAAGCGTCTCAGATTGACGATGGTGCTATGTATCCAAAGGCTGGGTCAATGAACTTATGTCACTCTGTTCAATCTCGAATTGTTTTTTTCTAGTCTCGGTTCCTGACCCTTTTTGACTTCTCTTGCACAGGTCTGGAGCCAGATGTTCTTGGACCTGTACCCCGAAGTTTTGCACAGGACATGGGAGCAGCGCGTGCGTGGTTCCTGTTTAGGGCTGAGGGTGGGACTGACTTACTTTTTCTTCGCAGCCCCTTTTCGTGACATCAAGGGAGTAAGTTACAATTTTGCTCCATAGTGATGGCGATTACTCGGCAAAAATCCCTCAAGCTTTTGAGTGGTTTGGCGGATGATTTGGAGTGTGACAAGCACACCCGCCGCAAATGTTTGAAATCGAGGGTTGTGCTTGAGTGGCCAAGTACTGAACAGACTGGAGTCATTTCCTTTGAGAGCGTCGCGTGCAACAGCGAGATCTTGAAAGTAGTGATCCGCAAGTGGTGTTCCCAGATGGACAAGCCCAAGACCCTTCCTGTAAATGAGTTGAAGACCGAGGCCGATGGTTGTGGTTTTGTAGTTGTTTACTTCTGGTTGTTGACTTGGTCGCGCTATTGTAAGTTCATGTTTCAACCAGTGACAGCTCATGACACCGTGCCTTCATCAGACTCGTAGTTCACTTTTTGTTTCGATTTGACTGCTCAGGATCCAAGTGTGGCTGAAGTCTTCAGGTGCTTGCAGGAGTACTGGCCAGCTCGGGACCGTGCTCATGAGGGCACCGAGCCAGCCTGTGAAGAGGAGCCTGAGCCAGTCCATGACATAGCTGGAGAGGAGCCTGTTGTTGCTTCCAGCCAGCCAAAGCCAGGAAGCGAAGGGGCTAGTCATGTTGAGGAAACTCATGATGAGTCCCAGATGGTTTCAGAGCCAACCACGCCACCTTCATCTAGAGTTTGTGTGGAGGATGACGAGTACTTAGCTTGGACACTTGGGGGTACTCTCAAGAAGACGGCAAGTCCAGGTTCGATCTGGACATCACCCAAAGGTCTCGATGATCAGAGCGCACACAATTCCTTGGAGCACCAACTGTTCGTTCTTGAGTAACATGGCCGTACAGCAAGCACTTGAGTTCTTACCCTGGTTTGTTTTCGATGATCTGATGATTAGCTGGTTCTGTCCTTTGTTTTGTTCTGTTAGGCAGCGAATGGCAGAGCGGCGAATGGTTCTGAGAGGGGTGGACGCAGCTGAGAAATGGACAGGACAAAGACTTAGCTTCATGAAAGTGTGATGCCCTGTTATTTTCTAGACATTGTATGTTTTTAGGTCCACCAGTGCCTGACAATCACGAGACGCTGGCTTTTGACGCAACACAAATTGCAGAGTCTATGTCAGGCCAGTTGTTCAGTTCATCGCCGTCGTCTGTTGAGACTGTAGAGGCATCGTTCATGTTATAAACAGAACGAGTCCTTTTGTTTTCAGGGGAAGCGGGTGACCTTGGTGCACATCTGCCTGCAGCCGAGCCACCCACTGACTTAGCTTTGTCTGATGCCAAATCCAGTGAACCCAAAGGGAGTGAACAAGAAGTGGACCAGAAGCCTCTGTCTGAAAGTCCAACATTGATGCAACAGGGCCCAGTTGAGCCAAGTGAAGTGCAGGTCGCAGTCGAGAAAGGGCAGGTGGAAGGGGGCCAGCCTGCGATTCCCACCATGACTCCTAGCAAAGTCGTGGCATCCCAGACTTGCAGTCCGACTTTACAACAGCTTGCAGCCGGGCAGGCTGGATTTTTTCTCTACCTGTTCTGTTGTCCTTTGCTTTCTGTTTTCACTTGAGTCGCTCATCCCCTTTCCATACTGCAGAGGAAGCCTTGGATCGCGAAGAACAGATGCTTCACACAGACGAAGTCTACCAGCAGTTCAAAAAAATGAAACGCCCTGCAGCGTCAAAGAAAACCAAAGCGAAGGGAAAAGGAAAGGCGAAGGTGAAGGTATCCCCGAAGAAACGTGCTAAGGCAAAGGCGAAGGTCAACACGTCCACCAAAGCAAAGGCAAAATCAAAGGCAAAGACAAAGGAGGATCCCCAGGATGCGCCAAACACAAGTGCCACCAAGAGTAAGAACCGTAAGTCGGAGGCCAGTTCACCTAAGAAGAAAGCGAAGCGAGCATCAGGGGGTGAGAAGCGAACATTTGCCCGTCGGTATGAACCCAAGCGCACTGCGTCTCAGCTGTGGTGGAAAGCGCTGTCCACGGCTTTTGTAGAACACATCCAGAACAATGTGGCACGGCCCAGCGCACAGGAGGACCAAGTGTCATTATCTTTTTTGCCTTTCATTCCCTCCTTTGTCTAGGGATAGTTTGCTCTTGATTTTCTGCAGGACCCATTTTGGTCTTTTTCGGTTGAGAAATGGAATGCGTTGGCAAAAGAGAAGCAGGGAAGTGACCTGTTTCCGACGTTTGCTGCCGAGTGGGCAAAGCAGTTTTTGGAGCTCCTTCAGAAGTAGCTCTGCATTGAAAATTGGAGACGCTTTGAAACCACGTACAGTGTGAATTTGAGTATACTTGTGTTTCAATGTTCTCTAGGTTTTGAGAGCTGTTGTTTCTGTCTCATGAAGAGTAGTGAGTGGCAGGGCTACGGGGATGTGAGGATCAGGATTTCACCAGAAATCCTAGAAAGCCGTTGTTTCGGGATCCTGCGTGCAATCTCAGCACACGTGGGCAAGGGGAAAGAAAAGTATTTGATTTGGCGTAGTCGCTTTTCTCGCGTACGTTCGAAGAAGGAAGTAGGCTTTGGAGGATTGGAGCTGGCTCCAGGTACACCTTGATCTGATGCCCCGATTTCTGGCGGCTTTTTGCAAGTACGGACATGCAGGTGGACCTGGCCAGTTTGTTGCTTGCACGTGTTTCACTTGCAATGGAAACGTTTCCAAAGGAGTCTGCGCTGGTCAGCTTTCTTTGTTCAAACCGTTTGCCAATACCGCACGGTTCACCTCAATCAGCCATGACGCCTTTGGAGCTTGAAATGACAATCCGCCGTCTCATCTACCTAGGATCTCCGAAGGTAGCTTTGGTGACATTTGACTGTGCATGATTTGTAATTTGCTACCTCTGCTTTGAGGCTGCAATGAGTGAGTGTTGGATGGAAGCTGAAGCTCAGGTATGGGTCATGCTCATCATGATGGTTGGATGGCTCAATGTTCCAACACCACCTCAAGAGATTGAGGTTTTGGAGCTGTTTGCTGGAACTGGGCGGCTGTGTCGTCTTGCAAAGGCTTGTGCAATCCCTTCACAAGCCCATGACCTGCTCTATGATAAACATGAAAGATCTTCAATGGATTATAACTCACCATCTGGACTGATGTTTCTTTCCTAGCATTGTTTGTTTTTCATGCTTTTTTGTTCAACCAAACATGGCAGTCATGAACCCTTCCTTGCGACAAACTGAGTTATGGGCCCCTTTGGTTGAACAAACTAAGACTTGCCATCCTGGCCGTGGTCCATGGCAAGTTCGGATATCTCCTTGCCTTGATGGGGATACAATGCTCATCATGGGTTCAGATCAATTCCGGGACGAGTATGAGGGATGTACTGTGTCCCATGGGCTTGGCAGGTCAACCTTCGGTTGACTCTGCCAATTTAATGGTGGCGAGGCGCATTTTTCATGTTGACGGGATCTGTTCAGTGATTCTGTGTTTTTGGCTGATGATTCCTCTTGGTTTGTTACATGGACCAATGAACTTGTCAGGTTTTCTTTGTATGTGCTTTTGCTCATCGCAGCTGGAGCTGTTCCGCTCATTGAACAGCCAATGTCCTCACTCCTATTTCATCATGACAGAATGAGATGGCTCTTCAAAACGCTGAGAAGAAGAAACGTTTCAGTTCTTTTGCTTAAAGAAGCACGAACATTGAACCTACAATGTATGCAGGTGTCAAACACTTAACTAGTAGTCTGTTTAACTGCTGTTCCGGCTAAGATTTGGAGACAAGCGTTCTGGATGAAGCATTATGCGCATCCAAACTACAAGCCTACACGGTTGTGGAGTACTTCCTGGAATGTGTGGAAGTTTTCGCTCGGGAAGCTCCAAACAAAAAAGGTCAAGAACCTGACTCAAACAGCACGGAAATACAAGGACAAGCAAGGATGCTCTAGATATACTGGGACGTCCCACTTGAAAGAATCACAGTGTTTCGGGTTGCAAAACAAAAGAATTTTGTATGTACATGAGCTGGTTATGTAGCATTGTCCTACACTTGTGAAGTATACGTCTGCAAATCCAAGGCAGTACACACCATCTTTCTGTGCGCGTGTTCTTCGGTTGCGCAAGTCATTGTTTACCACGGCACCAAGTCTTCCCAAGGTGCTTTTCGAGACAGCGTTTGGGAGAGCTTTGTTTTCCAAACATGCAGGAGCTCATTTCTTGCGCGCAAGTGTCAGGTGGACATGGAGACTCCACTGGAGGTCGTGTTTGAGGGAATGGAGGATGGTGACCTGTGGAGAGATGCCGGGATCGTATCATGTATCCAGTACTTAGCAAAGTCAACAACAAAGTTGAATGTTCCAGCTTCCTTTGCACGTGTGTACAAGAACTTCTTGGACAAACTATAGAAATGACTGCGCACAATTGGACAAAAGGGTTACAAGCACTGGCATGAAACATTGCACTGTGAGTTGTTCAGTGTTTTGTGTACTTTTCCAGTTTTGAAGTACACGGCAGCAAAATTGTCAATTTTGGAAAAGGCGGAAATCGGCGGGAAAAGGGCGGAAATCGGCGGGAAAAAGGCGGATTTAGGCGTCCCACTTTTCTATCACTTTTAACTGCTTAAATGTAGCAAATTTTGTGCTCGAAACGATGTCTACTGAAACATTAGACAGGGGTCTCGGTTTGATACGCTCGGCGACCATGTCTTTATCATCGGACCCGCTCTACCAACAAATGGAGGAAGAGAGACAACGCTTGCTTGCTTCCTAGCTAAAGAATCCCTTCTTTTGGAAAGACACATTGAAGTTGTTTTTAGAGTCCGACCAGTTCACGGGGCTGCTGGAAGTGTTGGTGAGGCTGCATTGGAACGGAAGAAGCACGACACCACCAATCGGAAGTTGTTTGCGGAGGAAAAACCAGAAGAAACGGATGTGGCACACCATGGTGTTCAGGCCATAAGTTCTCACACGATTTTGCGCAAAGACATTGGTTGAAACGGATAACAATTTAAGGCACACCCCAAAGAATACTATAAGCTGTCTTTTGCTCTTGATGAAACCTTTTCCAGATTCATTGTGATGGTGCAGGCTTCCGCCATGCCCCAAGCAGAGTCGCACTCGGATTTGGCAAAGGAGATGCCAAATGTGATCGAACCTCCAAACGAGACCATTCCTGCCACCCAAGAGACCATTCCTGCCACCCAGGCAGTTATTGAACTTGAGGATTCTCCAGTCCCCGAGGAACCCGCTGCAGTGCATGCTTCACTTCCCAGTGTGTCACCGCAACCTTTGGACCCTGGAGTTGTTCAGGCACCTTTAGAGAATTCTCCAGATGCACATGCCCCAATTGTGCCAGAGGTACCAGAGGTACATGCCCCAATCGCGCCAGAGGTAGCTGCCCCAGCTGCCATGCCTGCCCCACCTTTGCCAAAAGGTGATGATGAATTCTTGGAGGTGAGTTCGGGGGACCAAAGGGCTCTGGCAAAGGCAAGTCCAGACGATGCTGTGGTACCCACCCGTCCACCACCCCCAAAGCTGACAAGGGGGGCTATCAAGAAACGGCTTTGGCGTTTGGTCCAGCCAAAAGCCAGTGGCAAGTTCAAGGTTCCAAAGGAAGTTGTGGATGAGTACCGTGATGAACGAACACGTGGTCGGGTAGAGGCACTGTTCGAGAAAAGCGGATACCAACGGGACTCTCAGTTTCAAAAGAAAGTTTTGTTGTCTACTGTATAATTATTACTAAAACCTCGGAATTGTAGACATTGTGCCAAGATTGTTCCCTATGGACACTGGGACACAACCTGTCTCAGGAGGTTTTCATTCAGAAGGTACGACGGATCTATGAGTCTGTGAATGAAACCAGCCTAGAGAGCAACTATGAGTTCTTGTCTGAAGATGACATGAAGGAGCTTGGTTGGTCCGAGTGCCTCGAGCCAATTGTATGTGGAGTGGAACTTTTGATTCGACAGTGGGAGAAACAAGTCAGACCGAACGAACTGTGCATCAAATCATTTGTTCAAAGCAAATGTGTTTTTTCTGGAACAGTGCATCAGATCTGTTCAAAATATTTTTTCTGGATTCCATGCACAAACCATAAGCCAAGGAAAAAGATACGTGGAGTCAAGAAATACTGCTCAAACAAGCCAGGATACACGAGGAGACATTGCTTGATTGTTTCGCTCATTGTTGGCATCAGCTTCTGGTTGAAAAAGGGATGTAAGTGTTCTTGGAGACGTCTTTGCTTTCAAGAGGAAGAGTGATTACGGCGAGGGGATTCTTTACTGGGTCCTGGTCTCTCAGAAAGGACAGAAGAAGAACCTAGTTTGCATTAGGTTCGCATGGAAAAACAAGCCACTCTCCAGGCGTCCAAACACACATGTGAAAACTAAGGAGAACGCGTCGCGACATTGTTCAGGAGCTGGTGGAAGAGGAGCTGGGAGACGGTCCCACAATGAAAAAACTGGATGGAAAAATCCGGAAGGTGGACCCTGAATTTGCGATGTTTGATGACGATGAGATGATGGAAGGTCAAATGGTTGAATTGGACTGTTTATCTATTTCTGCTGTTTCTGTTTCCAAGGAAGGTGTTCTTCAGTTGCGTGCTTTTTCAGTGGCTTGGTAGTGCGACATTGGGGCGCCTAGGTCAGCCCGATGAAGAGGTGAGTGAATCCTCAGATGGCCTCGAGGAAGCTGCTGCGGAGACACAGCAAGAAGTTCTTAAGCAGGTCAAGTTTCCAGAGGTGGAGAAGGATAAGCCGCTCTATACGATTCTCCCTTCCATTAGCCGTTGTATCACCAAGAGGGTTGAGAAGCTTTCAGAGGAAGAAAAAAGTTGAAGGCAATTGCTTCTCCAAATCAACTCATTACTCAGTAGCCTGGCTACCAATTAACTTGTAAGAGATCGAAAGAAACATGATGACCAGAAACACTGCCATTTTGAGAGGGACAAAACGACAAAACTTATGCAAATGGACTTGTGGTCACAGGTAATCCATGTTGATTTCAGGCTCTTGGAGAAGGTTTGTGAACTCACCAAGAACCTCTCCACTGCCGATGAGCAAATGGGTCAGATCTACACGGCTGGTGTTGTCAATGGATTCACCAAAGAGTTCCATGGCTTCATTTGCTTGTCAAACCCAGATTCCTTCTTAGCTTTGTTTGTGAAAGATTTCCGGCTAAGGTCCCAAAAACAGATGGTCCAGCTGCATCAAGATGCCAAGAAATGGCCAGTTCCCCAATGCACTCACAACAAAATGAAAGCTTTGATTGTTTTCCTGGTGCCTAGGGCCATCGAAGCTACTCTTTTGCTGCCGCGGGTGAAGCTGGGGGGCCCATTGCTATACATTTTATTCAAGTGATGGAGGTTCAAACAGACTATCTGCTGGCTTTCGCTTGCTCTGAGGAGTGCTCTGAAGAGTCTTGGTAAAACCTCGGCCAAGTCGGCTGAGAATCGTAGTGCTGCGAAGGGGAAGGCGAAAGCCAAGGCAAAAGGCAAATCACGTGCTGAGCCTTAAAGCCCAACATTTGCACGAGGGGCAAGTTTGGTTGGCCATGTCCATGATGGAACATGGTCCACTTTTTGGTGCCTTAGAGTTTGGCTGGAGTAGGGCAGTGTGAGGACGCAGAATAGCATCCAGCTGCACACCGACCAAACACGTGTGGAAGTGCGAAAGAAAAAACGGTGACTCCTAAGAATTTGTGTGGCGGTGCCCATTGATTTCGGTGGAGTTCGAGCTTCTTCTGGCGCACTGTTGTTTTTCCTCACTTCTCTCATCCTGATCCTAATGCAGCCAGGCGAAAGTGAAACGGCTGGGCCTCTTGAGGAACAGCTTGCAGAATCATTTGGCGATGGAGTTGGGAACCAAGCGTGTGCTTCCAAGATCTCCCAAGTCTCACTTGGGTGCACACATGGTTTTGTGTGACAGGTTCATGTCAAAGGATGAGAGTCACCAGTTGGGTGTCATGTTCATTTGTTATGGTTTGTTGTCCCAGCAGACTTGCGCACAGCATTCTACAAATACGCTGAAGTGCTGCGAAAGGAATTTCAACTAGCAGCATTGGATTCAGTTTGTGTGAGTTCCGCGTTTCCGATTCTATGCCTTCGAGCTTATGTACTCAAGCTTTGTTATTCCTCACATAGAATCAAAGCGGTTTGTCTTCTCAGAGTTTGCCAAACTAGAGAGATTTTACAAAGAATTTTGATGTTATATTTATGTGATATTATATTGAGAGCTGTCATTGCAGTGTTGCATCATTGAGTGAACAGTACACTCACAAAGCGGCACAGCTCTGCAGGTCACTGGAGTGGACACCAAGCTGGCCCTTACTGCTGTATCTGCCAAGCCTGGGTGTGAACGTGATAGAGACAAAAGGAAAGCCAATGCTGAACGTGACTTACACCGGAAGTTCGCGGCACTGGGTTTATCCTTGCCAGTGAATATAGAGGAAATTGTACATGAAATTGAGACTGGTGCTGTGACCACGCATTGGGTGAAACCATCGACATGGTTGAGAGTGTTGCTTTCAAAGAACCCAGCGTCGCTCTTTGGGGAAGGTCTCGCCAAAGAAAACTGTTCAGCTTTTTGGGCGCTCTACCGGCATCAAGAGCCGGATCATGAAGTGTTCAATATACGTACAGAAGAACAATTGTCTCGAACTATTCCCCTTTGCGTGTATGGGGATGAAGGCAGGGGCCCCAAACGTGGAGTTTTTCTGATCTACACGATAGAGTCTCCGATAGGAGTGGCAAAATATGCAAACACGCCATGTGAATGTGAGTGTGAGATTGGCCGGATGCCTTCAATGGATTTGCCTTCAGATGAGGTAGTGCAGGACTTGGATGCTGCACTCCTGAAACACGCGTCTGAGCAATCGACGAACTACAAGCAACACAGTTTCACCACGAGACACCTTTTATTTGGAGTTCCCCACTGGCTGTACTGCAAAAACCGCAATGTCATTGATGAGCATGTGCTCTTGATGACAAGGGACTTGATGGAATTGCTACAGACTGGCTTCATGTTTGAAGGACTTTGGTTGCTTCGCATATTTTCACAGTAGTTAATGTTTCCTCATAAAAATGTTTGTTTCCCTACATGTGTTTCTTTTGCAGCAAACATTCCAGGACAAAGATACTTTGCTTGCTGCATAGGCTCCAAGGGGGACATGAAGCATCAAATGCAGCTGGGAAACCTCAACAGATCGTACCATACGATGAGTGGTAAACAAAAGAGTGGCATGTGCAGCCTTTGCCTTGCAGGCACAGACGGTGTACCTTTCACAGATTGTGCAAACAACCCTCAATGGCTGCAGACTCTTTACGCAGTGAAGCCTTGGGACAACACCCCTCCTTTGGGCTTGCTTCCTTTCAATGCTCAAGCACCTGAAAAGATGTATACTCTTGACCCCTTCCACCTGTTCAAGGTTGGCATGGGTAGGGACATTTGTGGCAGCAGTATTGCAACCCTAGCTCGTCTTGGACATTTCGATGACCCAAACGCTCCAGATGAAAGCCTAGCTTTTCCTTCAAGGCTTGAGCGGGCGCACAAGTCCTTTGAACTTTGGTGCCTTGCAAACCGGTGTAAAGCAGGCTTGCGTTCATTCACCGTTCAGTTCTTCAACATTGCCAACAAAAGTTCGTCGCCATGGACAAACTCCAAAGGATCAGACACGATGCTGATGTTACGCTGGTTGCTTTGGCTAGTTTCGCTGTTGCTCTTGACTCGGGGTGATTCTCCACCTGAGCATGTGCAGTTTTTCAAGCTGTTGAAGCATACCATCGAGAGTGCCCAGTCAATGTTCCACATTATGCATTCCCATCCGCTATGGATCAAGCGGTCTTGTGGCCGGCTCTTGTATACTCGATGTATGCTGATGTTAAGAGGCTACAAGGCCTTGGCCCGGCGTACCATGACATTGCAGATTGGTGGTTACCGCTTGAAACCCAAATTTCATGGGCTACACCACGTTGCACAGTTTGTGAAGGATGCTCTTCAAAGAGGCGCACCATTGCTGTTGAACCCGCTTTGCTTTGCCTGCGAGCCAAACGAAGATACTGTAGGGAGAATTTGCAGGCTAAGCAGAAAGCTTGCTACACGGACGCTTACACGTCGGCTTTTGCAACGGCACTTTTTAAAGAAAGGTGCTCTACTTCGAAGGAGCAAAGACATTCGGAAATGTTCGCTGAAGTAGGTCATGGTACTTGAGGCTCTCACGAGCTGGTCGAATTTAAATTGAGAGGACATTTGATGTGGAGAGGCCGACCCAGGTTGGAAAAAACGTAGTGGAGTGCCTTGGGTGTCAGATGCAGCGCGGAGTGGGGATGTCGGGGATCTAAACAAGTTTATGTATGTTTATGTGTTGTTTTTTGGTCATTGCGCATGCGGGTTCTTTTTGCTCAGGTCCTTGCTTGGGCCCATGGGTTTTATGTGTTTCACTTCCTTGAACACAAACACGACACGTTACCACTCCCCCTGTTGCATCGATATCCATGTTTTCAGTGTTTGTTGCCACCAGGAACATCTTTCCAGGATTTTTCTGGAATGTATCAACACTGGATTGGAGAGGTAAGGTTTTGTTGCAAATCAGAAACGGCGGTTTTCTTTTTTTTTGCGGCGTTTTTGTTTGAGTGGAATTTAGTGGAGTCGTTTTTTTTAAGAAAAGGCAGAAATTTCAGCCTTTTTCAAAAAGGCGTTTATTTCTGCCACAGGAGTCTCTAGGTATATATATATATGTATATATACACACCCTAGAAGTCCAAAGACTATTTTAGGCGCCACCCAAGTAAAGGAAGTTCCCGGCCTCGGATCACCTAGTCAGACCGTTTAAAAAATGGTTTTGGACTCCCAGTGGTGATGGTATTCGAGATGTTGGCCTTTACCATTCATCCACTGTTTCACCTGGCAGCAGCTGGCATAGACCCAAGACTCATAGCCATGTCATGTGGACCCAGCCCAACGATGGGACCTCTGTCCTCGTTTGGGCTCCTGGCCCACCTCCGTTTCGAAGATGCCAGGGGGGTCTAACCACCTTCTGAGGATATGGTTGGAGGCCCCTGGCACCCACCCCAACCATCTTCTCAGGAGGTGGTGGGAGCCCTAGGGGTCATCTCTTGATTTCCATCCCCGATGTCACGGTGTCTCACTACCCCGCGGGCCGAAAAACTCTCAGACCGCGGGCACCTCAGTCCGTCGACCTCAGTCCGTCGACCTCCGTGCGCCCGCACCGCAGGAGACATGCAGAAGCTGGAGCACATGTTGGGCTGCCCCGTCGCAGGTGCCAATCTCCTGGACTTCTTGCCGGCCAAGGAGGACCAGGCGCGATGGGCGATTCTTTCCGTGCCTTAATTACTACCTGGACCTTTAAGGGGTGTCCTGTCTGGAGGTGCCTGATCGTGGTGGGCTGGGGCTTCCATTGGTGACCCTTTGAAGGTGCTGGTGCAGGCACTTATGTTAAGATCCTTCTGATCAGATGAACGCCCAGGTGCTAAGTCAGTCGTCTCCCCGGACCGGCCGAGAGTGGTGAGAGGATTCGGCTGGTTGCGAGGAGGGATCTGACACTGGCTCGACACATTTGTTACAGACCTTAGGATATACAGGACAGACCTTTCAGTCCCGTTGCTGATCCATCCGTCCGACCAGATCCAGATCGACTGAAGGGAGCCCATTTTCCACACCGATGTGGTGTTTTGAACATTTGAGTGGATCATTTTAAAGGCGCCTGCGCTGTTGAAACCCCGCTTTCAAGCAAGGAGAAGACATATATACGCCTTTGAATCCCCTGCCAGGTGGCCCAAATCCTAAGTTGTAGTCAAGTGATATTTTTTGGATGTCATTTGCAAACGGATCGAATTGGCATTGCGACCCAAAGTGGGTGCGCATCCAGAGTTTTTCTTTTGTCTATATACTGTCTGCTGTGACAAGCGGAAATTGGCGGCTTGGACCTCTTGAGTTGGAAACCTCCACTTCCATGTGATGTGTTTGTGGCCGTGTGTTTCTTTTTCCTGATGATCATGATGATCATGGTGGCAAGTTCTTCAACCACTTCCAGTCATTCACAGGGTGCCATCACCGGTGCCAGGCCAACTTCTCCGCGTACATCCGCCGCCTGGCAGGAAGTGGCAGCGGAAGGGAGTCACCGTGTTCCGTATTGGAACCTGGTAGACACACCATTAGACACCCAGAAAGCCAACGAGGGGGTGGTGTGAAATGCCTGAAACACATTGAACATCCATGGAAAGGTCCGCATGATGTGACAAACCGACTAGAATTTTGATCCTTAAACAATCTTAAATCAAATCAGCCAAACCTTTTTTCTGCCTGTCCAGTGCCTATATATAGTCTTTTTTGCACCACAAGGCCTATGCCACTCCAGGCCCTAAAGCCCTTTAGCCCTGCAGTATATATCGAATGTAACCGTCCGAACATGTCCTAACAGCTGAAGCCTGATGAAGGCCGATGAGCAAGCAGTCACATGGAGGACAGGGTGCTGGTTTCATCCATGGAGGGTGCCGTAGGGGTGCCCATGATCCACTCAGGTTCTTTTCTTTCGACCCCCCACAGCCCTTGGCGCCCCGAACGGTCCATTTCGTGCCAACCAACGCTTGGCAAGGCCGAGCACGTGTATTTTTTTTTTCGCTTCGGTGTCGGGGGTGCCACTGAGAGCTCGACAGAAAGCGCTTCAGAGGAACTCTCTTTTGACATGAGTGACCATGAGTGAGAAGCCATGAGGTGGGGTAAACTCGAGTGTTCTTCTCGAGTTTAAGACCTAAAAACATGCGAGAGAGAGAGGAAAACTCAACCTCTCTCTCTCTCTCTGTCTCTGTCTCTCTCTCTCTCTCTCTACCGAGGCAACGTGCTACGCCAGGCGGATGCGGAGGCCTCGTGCGCGGCCTTGAAGACCTGCGGCACGTGGGACGGCGGCACCGTGCCCATGGCACAGGCGGATCGAGAGCGCGGAGGGTCGACGGCCAAGGCATCTAGAGGCATCCAGGCAGGCAGTTCCCACGAGGTCGCCCGCTGGGAGTCCCAATGGCTCCCATTCGACTCAAACTATATATATATACCATAGAATCCCTGGTCACACGGACCCACTGGGGTAGATTAGAGGCATGAGTGGAACCGGGGGGGTGAAGAAGCCGCGAGGTGGGGCCGAAGAACTGTGCGACTGTTCAATCGATGTTTGTTCCAGTCGCAGCGCGGGAGCAGCGCGACTGATCCATCGCGTGACGCAGTGTTTTTTGCCTCTATTTTTGCTGTGACGCAGTTGCGCGCCCTACGGTCCGAAGCACCAACAAAGCCAAACTTGAGCACCAAAGATTCCCGACCTAGTCGGTGGACCAGCAACCATTTTTTGGAGGGTTTTTCTATGTTTTTCTTCAGTGAGCCAGAACGACTGCTGACAGGGGGCGGAAGAACACTCAAAACCTGAGACTTCCCACTTGAAGACTCTGGTGTTTAATGCGTGGTTTCTTTCTTTTTGTTCACTCGATGTCCCTTTTTCACACTGCGTCCGGCCATCGTGTCGAGGCCGCTCCGGTCGAGTTGTGGCGCCAGAGTGGTTGACAGGTGGTGAACCAGAGGTGAACCCGATATTTTCCGACCAACCAACCTAAGGTGAACCTCTTGCCACCAATCCTTTGCCACCCATCCTTTGCCACCCCCCGGTGCCACGACAAACACCCCTCGGGATCTCCGGAGCTTCGCCTTCGCCTTCGCCTTCGACCTCCGATCCGACCGGCGACCGATGTCCAGGTCCTGCACACCAAGATCCAGGGCGCCTTGGAGTCGTCGAGCAGAGCGCCCAGCGGAGCGGGGGGAGCCGCCCTGGGCGCCGGCGCGTTGGAGACACACACGTTGGAGAGACCAACGTGGCACCAGCAGAGAGACCAACGTTGGAGAGGGCGCGATGAAAACCAACCTGAAGAGGTTAGGGGGGGTGCGAACCTGTCACATTCACAGCCCCTGGATGGGACTAGACACCACCGAGGTTCAGGGCCCACCTTCCAGGCCACGTTGCACCTCTCGGCGCCTGGGCGGGGTCCGGACACCGGAGGGAGGGAGCACGCAGCAGCACAGCGGTGTCGCGCGGTATGCGCCGTGCGGTCGTTTCGGGTTGGGGGTGGATGAACATGCACTCTGCATGGAGCAAGCTAGATGAACTAACATGAACGAACTATAGATTGAACAGTCAAGATTTGACATAGATGGAAGATTCAACAAATATATCCAGCCATATGGAGTTCTGAATATATAATAAGCGGAAATTGATTCTTTTTGGCAGTGTAGACAAGACTCCACTGTTGGACAGCCTTGGACACTTAGCAAGATATGCTTTTTGCGAATGGAAGTGCAGCGACACGTACAGTGCAACTTGTACATATATATATGTACCATATGTACTTTGGCTCAAGGATCAAGCGACTAGAAAAGGTGCGGTTTCCGTTCCGACGCTACGCCGCTTATGGACCGTCAGTGATAGCTTCAAACTTCGCTGATTAAGATCCACTCGCAGGTTATCAGCCGTACGCGCTCTTTATAGCCGTACGAGCTACACGAGACCAAGAACAAGACTAGTCATTACAGAAACCTGCAATGTCAAGCTCAGGAGGAAATGGAAGCGAACCCTATTCATTCGCTGCTCCTGGTGGTCCCAACACCATTTCGTCACCAGACTCTACAATGGGTACTGATTCATCAGCAAATGCTGACGTTATCACTATGCCTACTGGATCACAAATCTCGGAAAGATCCGTGCCACCGGCTCGGAATCTGACCGATCTTGCACCCGTAGGACCAAGAAGATCGATGAGAGCTACAACAAGATCTACATCGCCTATAACGTCTACCGCGAGATCCCCAAGAAGGAGTATAGAGAAGAGACGTGACGATGATAGAGGAACAAAAGAGCAAAGAAGAGAGATTCAGCTGGGTGAAGAATTGAGATCGGCGAGAAACGCATACAATTTTCTTCATGAAGAATATGAATGCATCCAAGCCGGATACTCACGACTACACCACGAGGCTGAAGTGGAGTTCAGGCAAATGTCTGACTACAACAGGAAGATGCAGGAACATCTACAAGAGATGACACAGGAAGATGAAGGAGCGACAATAAGAATTGAAGAGCTCGAACACAAGCTACGCTTGGCGGAATCGACAGCTGAACATATCTACATGAGATATCAAGAGCTTGCACAAGAAACTCATCAAGAACATTCAGAGCTTGAATCTGTGAAAGCAACGAAGGACAGAATGTCCCAAGAGCTTCAAGCAGCAATTGGACACATCCAAGAACAGAATGAATCTTCATTGGCGATCAATAGAAGATCAAAAGCCATTCAGGATGAGAACACAGCCTTCGTCGGAATAGCTGACCAGATACAAGCTAGAATGATTGCGCTACAGGATGAGAATGTCAACATGCACGAGGTGATCCAACACCAGAGAGAAGAACAATGGAACAGTGAGGTCAGGGAAAGACGTCTTCAACACAGTGTTCACTCATCTCAAGATCAGAGCAATCAGGAAGCTATGGTTATTGATCATCTACGAGGTCAACTAGCTATGGCACGTGGAGCTGAACTCAACGCGAGAGCGGAGATAGAAGAGATGGAAGTGGGCATGAGGATGGAGATGTTTGTATGCCAGACTGAAGTCTCTGCTAAAGAAATGGCAGAAATGAAGGCGAGCCACCATGAATACGAAGCAAACGTCGCAAAGGAGGTTATCGCAAAAGGAGAAATACTCAACAACGAAGCCCTAGAAGGTTCCATCCGTGAACGACAACAATTGAAAGACGCCAACCTCGCTCTATCCGAAGCCAACGCACAGCTGAAAAGAGAGAATATGATGAGAGCTCCTATGTTCGGCGATGATGGTGCTGAAATTCAACAGAAGATCAGAGAACTGGAGAATGCACTATTGGAAAGCCAGAAGGAGACAAAGAATGTCATTATGGAAAATGCGAAATTAAAAGCAGAAGCACGAATGGCACCCATAGTCTCTCGGTATAGCAAGCGTCCTAGTTCCAGAGACCGCGGGTTACCAACCCACGCATCCGAGGAAGATGAGATTCGGAACGCAAAAGAGGAGGCGAAGCACTACAAGGACGGGTACAATGAAATGACAGAGAGCCGAGATGAGATGTATGAATGGTATGCTGAAACCCACAATGAGTACGCCGAGGAAAGGGAGAAATCAATTGAGCTATCCGAGGCGAACAAATCATTGAGGGACAAGATTTCAGAAGCAGAAGCATCCTCCTCATCTCATCTTGCACCGGCAACCTCTACAATCATGAAAGTATCGAGGAAGGAAGAATCAAAGATAAACGTTCCGTCATGGCCCAGGATCAATGATCTTGGACTATGGAAGGCAAATCTTATTCAATCGATCATCATTGCGGCCAATGATTCAGATCAAGAGCCCTGGATCGACTGGATCAAAGAAGCCATGGACGACCCTGATCCGGACAAGTTTGTCGACTCAGGAGACCAAAGATTCCATTCAATCGATGCCAAACTCGGCCTAGCTCTTACCAAGGTCGTCATGGATGCGAAAGATGATGGTTCAGGTGTAGCTATGAAGTTGAGGACGAGGATCAATGCAAAAGGGAGAACATCAAGCCTCATAAAGGGAAGAGAGGTCCTAGCCCTGATCCTTATGAATTTCAAGACAACATCAAATGTGGAAGTCTTATATACTTCAATGCACCTCTACCAACTAGAATATCAAGGAGACAAGAACTTATCGTTGTTCTTCCACACTTGGGATGAGATTCTGGCAGGAATGAAGCCCGTTGACGTCCCGAGCGACGAAACTCTTCGGGATCTCCTATGGAGAAAGATCAGGAACTCAAACCTCATGGCATACGACATCAGCGCCTACAACAGCATGAACGACGATGATGCCAAGAAGACATACAAACATCTACGTGATATGATCAGAAGGCACATCGAACGGCAAACTGAAGACAGGATGATCCTGGAAAAGGAGAAGGCAGTGAAGAATGTGGCCTATCTTTCAGAATCTCAAACCAGGCGGACCTGCTCCAAAACTGAAAGCTGCACCAGCTGATCCGAAGAAGAAACCAAAAGGGCAACAAGAACAGGTTGTCTCAGAAGACGCTGCTGCAGTGAAGCCGAAACCCAATCCCAAGAAGCATCCTGAAGACAAGAACAAAAAGGGAAAGGGGAAAGGTAAAGGTGATGGAAAGGATCGCAGCCGAAGTTCGAGTACAGACAAGAAGAAGATACCATGCAAATACTTCGTGAAAGGTAACTGCACTATGGGGAAAGATTGCCCATTCAGTCACAAGAAACCCAGATCACCATCCAGAGGATCTTCTGTCGGAAAGAATGACAAGCCAGTATGTTGGATGTGGATTCGAGGAACTTGTGATAAAGGGAAGGATTGCAAGTTCTACCATGACCCAAAAGCCTCTCCTAAGAAAGGGATATCTGCACCAGCTGACTCAGGAGACGATAGGCCAAAGCCCAAGGCAAAACCCAAACCGAAGCCTAAGGCGAAGCCTGGAGCCCCAGCCATTGACGGTGAACTCTTCATGGACGAATCCGAAGATGAAGGGGTTGCTGCATCCGCCAAGGCAAGAGAAGGAGGTGCAAAAGTATCCTTTGATGAAGAGACTTGTGAGATCATGTTGAACGAAGCGATCTACTCAGTCAGGAACAAATGGAAGGTAGTAGAAAGGAAACCTCTACGTCCAGACATCAAACGATACGATGAGAAAGAGCTCACCTGCTACACGAGGAAAGAACAAATCAGATTTGAAGAAAAGGTCGCAGAGGCGAGAGGCATATTGATGGTCCCCTACACTGAGATCAAGAGGGTCCGAATACCAGTTGGACCAAAGGGTGACCTATCGGTCACTATGTCTTTTGACGAAGATGACGGCCTAGTTTTCCATCATAAAGTCATTCCTCATGTATGCGAGGGAAAGAAAGATCATGCAGACACAAAGACATTGTCTATTCCAGCCAAAGGGTCAAGAACGAAGTTCATCATGGACACAGGATGTGGATATGATTTGATATCGAAAGGCAGAGCCAAGAAATTAGGTCTGGAAGTGAGAGAAAGCGACCAATCAATGTCATTCTATACTGCAAATGGAGTGACATCCACAAAAGGAGTCGCCGACATTCATTTCGACGAATTTGACTCTACCTACTCCCCATTCGTCCTAGATGAGTCTCCTTCAGTACTGTCTGTTGGAAAGAAATGCATGGAGGAAGGATACACATTCATATGGCCAGCCTGCGGCAACCCGTACATGGTTTCCCCGAACTACAAGAAAATCATGTTAGAAGTAGAGGGAAACATCCCATATATTGTCAAGGGCAGTGACTTCTGTACTCCCACCGACGATACAAGGGCGGAGATGATCGCAAGGTTCACCCTAGGAGAAGATGAAGCTGATTACCAATCGACTTTCATCAACTGTGATGTGGATCCTCAAGGAATCATGTGTGATGATGACGACCTCCCTGTGATTGAGCCTCCAAAAGTCAAAAGGCGAAAGAGGAATAAGAAGTTCAAGGCATCTCCTGGAGAAGAAGATGAGGTAGGATCAGATGTCGCCGGAGACAGTGAACCAGAAGCTGACGATGATGATGCAGATGACATCGAGGTGGATGTTGTTGACGGTGCAAGTAGAATGGTGAGAAGAGGAACTCTGAAAGCAGATGCCAGGAAAATCGAGCATCTACTCACACATCGTTACAAGAATCCCTACTGTGAGTCATGCATCAGAGCAAAGATGAAACACTTCAAGACGCATCGAGGAGCGTTCAAGAGAAAGCTCAAAGCTTTTGGAGATCTGGTTACCTTTGATTTTGTCGATACGAGGAACATCCTTGATCAAGGGATCAGTACTGATCGAGAGATCTTCGTCATTCGTGACAGGTACACAGGCGTCATATGGGCCTATCCGTCGAAAGAGAGGTTTACCAAGGACGTGGTCAATGCAATAAACCACTTCAAAGGATTGAAGAAGATCAAGATTGCTTATGCCGACAAAGCCCCAGAGTTTGAGACGGCTATGAAGCAGCTGAAGATCCCATTCGATCACTCTCTACCGAATCATCCTCAGAACAATTCTCTGGCGGAGAGGAACAATCAGTTCATTATGATGACAACCGCAACTTGTCTCTTGGAAGCGGGGTTACCACCATGTTTCTGGAGCTATGCAGTAGAATGCGTCAGCCATCTTTTGAACATTGAGGAAGGAGAGGATGGAGTGAGCCCTTGGTACAAGCTACATGGAAAAGAGTTCCATGGAGAGAAGATTCCCTTTGGTGCAAAGGTCTTCTTCATGCCGAGCAGTCAAGGAAGGATTGAGCAGAAGCACAAGTTTGATCCCAAGGGAATCCCAGGTATTTTCGCCGGATATGAGATCAAGCCCGGGATGAACTGGTCGAGACAATACAGAGTGTGGAGTCTTGAAACTTTTGCACATCAAAGCCTTGCATTTGATGCCAATCGCCCTATCAGAAAGCTACTCACACCACAGCTCACAGAGACCCTGGTATTCCTCGCTCCCATCGAATTCCCGTTGAAGGAAGGATACGAGAAGATCAACAACACGTTGGAAGGCATGAAGATCCGTGACAGGAGAGATGGAGAGCCAGAGGTCGGAGATCCTAGTCAAATGATTGACTATGGAGATTACGAACCAACTGAGCCCGATATGGATTTTGAGGAGCTTGCGGAAAGGGAGATTAGGGATGAGGACGACGAAGACGCCATTGGAGATCATGAAGCAGATGATGAAGAACGAGATGATCCCGGTGATGATGATGATCCAAAACCTGATGGCGGTCACTCCAAAATATTGTCCAAACCTGCCAAGGCGAAGGTACCACCTTCGACCGGCAGGGAAGATCACCCGCCAGTTGGAGATCCTTCAATGGATCACATGTCCATGGGAAAAGCAAGTGATGGTATCATCTACTTGAATGATGATGGTGAAACCGTGAAACTGGACAGGAAAGGGAATCCATATAAGGTTGGATCAGACGGAAGAAGGTTCTTCAGGTCATCACCGAGACCAAGATCAAAATATACTCCAGAAGAATGGAAAGCGTTGTCTCTATCTGATAGAGCTATCGCTGAGAAGAAAGAAGCTCTCGAGAAAGAAAAGATGAAAGAGAGAGAGAGTAAAGGTGCGGGATCCAGCAAGGACAAAAGGAAGAAGAAAAAGAAGGAGGATAAGGATGATGATCCTAAGGACGTATCGCCCAACATCTTCATCGATCTGAAGAAAGATCGGACACTGATCACCGATGACGATGACATGGGGGGCTATAGTCCATCTTCAGCATCTACACTTTCCACAGAACTCCCAAGCGACGACGATTACTTAGTCGAATGGGAGGAATGGACGAGTGTGGAGAATGGGTTCGGCCCACGTGCTACTTGGGATCCACTCAATATCATTGATGTCAACAGTGGAGAAATCCTCAATGATATGGCAGTAGCATATGCAATGCCAACGGAATCCAATAGATGCACAACCGAAGATTTTACAAAGAACTTGAAAGATCATCACTTGTCATTTCCGTCAATGCCCTGCATCAACTCGATCTCCAAACATCGAGAAAGATACACATATGCCGACACAACGAACCCGATGAGTGCTTGTCGGAACCTGTTCAATGCAGCAGTCTCCAGACCTGTTAGTCGAGCAGAAATGCTGAAGAATCCCAAGGCCAAAGCCTCAATGAGAAAAGAATGGTTGGGACTTCATGAGCAAGGAGTGTTCGACTTCTCTGTGATTCGGGAGTATCACGACGTAAAACAAGAAGCGCTCACTCTGAAGCAGGTCGTGCACTTTGCAAGGGTCCATGGCATCATTGTGGAAAAGAACTACCAGTTGCCAATGAGTGATGAGAGACGAAAATTTAAGGGAAGAGGAGTATTGCTAGGAAACAAAGTGAAGAATCAGAATTGGGAAGCAGCTTTCTTTCAGGACTTGGGCAATCCACCAGCATCCTTTGAATCTTCTAGATGGGCAGATTTCTATGGATGTGTTCCCGGACATTCGGTCAAGCTCGCTGATGCGATTCAGGCATACATTCAGGCTTCTCTTACGGGACCGCCCTGTTGGGTCGAGTTACCGTCAGACGCGTGGCCAGATGATGTTGATGTATCAAAGTATCATCGACCAGTGGTACGCCTCCTCAAAGCCTTGTATGGACATCCGGACGCAGGTACAATGTGGGAGAAGCACTGCGATACGCAGGTGCGCCAACTTGGCTTCAAGCCAATTGGTGGTGAATGGCCATCAATGTATTTTCATGAAGGCCTGAAACTTCTTCTCGTTATATATGTGGACGACCTGAAGCTTGCCGGACCAACCGAGAACATGACCAAAGGATGGTCTATGCTACGAACGAAACTCAGGATTGAGCCCGAGACTGATCTTGGACTTTATCTCGGCTGCATGCTCACACGAGGAGAGTCCAAACTCCATGATGGAACAGTAGTCAACACCGTCTCATACAACATGGAAGGATTGTTGAAACTGTCCATCGAGAAGTATTTAGACATTGTCGGTCATGATACAAAATTGAAGAAGGTCACGACACCAAGCGTCCCAGAAGAAACCAAATCTCATCCCGCACGAGCACCCGCTCCAGGGAAAGAGGCCGTTACGTGTCCATGGTGTGCTAACACCTTTGACCCCAAGTATTCTGGTAAGTTGCATTCCAAGTCCGAATCTGACGTCACTCCGGACGATGGAAACCGTGGTTCTTTGGCGCCACACGCAGCGAGTATACTCATGAAGTTGTTGTACGCTGCCAGAATTGCTCGATTCGATCTATTGAGATCAATCAACATGCTGGCCAGGAATGTGAATAAATGGACCAGCAATGATGATGCTCGTTTGCATCATCTCATGTGCTATGTCAACAGCACTCTAGACAAGCGCATGATTGGATGGGTTGGCGATCCGATCGCAACTCTCTCAGTCGGAATCTTCGCTGATGCTGATTTCGCTGGTTGCGGTGAGACCCTTCGTTCCACGTCGGGCTCTCACATGCACGTACAAGGTAAGCATACACGATTTCCCATTGCTGGGGGGAGCAAGCGTCAAGGATGTATCAGCCATTCAACACCTGAAGCAGAAATAGTCGCGGCAGATTCCACTCTCCGCAATTTTGGGATACCCTCCATCGGCCTCTGGCAAACGCTCTCGGGCAAAGCTCCTGAAATATTGTTCCATGATGATAATCAAGGTATGATTGGAGTTGCCAGAACCGGGAAGAATCCCACCATGCGTCATCTTGAACGCACTCATGGGATATCCATTGTCTCATTGCATGAACATTTTCAACAGGACCATTTCGTACTGCTCTACGAGATCTCCCACAAGATGTGTGCAGATATCCATACAAAGGCCTTTCGGACTCCACTTGCGTGGCGCCGGGCTTGTATGTTGATCAACCTTCTTGACCCAGAGGATTTGAGCTCCAAAGAGTTGGCTGATATGGTCTCTCCATCAGTCGATCACAAGAAAATCGATCATCAAATCTTTCAGACTAAGACGGATGACATTCCTAATTTCCCATACACTCAGACTCCGGTCTTGCCTCGTGCAGTCTTTGTAAAAGGAATGACAGGAAAAGAAGGTGTCCAGGATCTCCCCAATGGAGATTGCATCTATGTCGTCAAAGTCCCAGTCCAATTATCGTCGCTTCCCACCGGGTCGCTACATACCGTCAGACACGTGTCGGAGTACATGGGTCCTTGTTAATGGTTCCTGGAATTGTGTGGAACGAGAAGCTACGCCACTGCAGCAAGCCTTGCGCTTTGATCATTGGGTCGAACGTGCATGCTTCCTGTATCATGCCTCCAAGGCATCCTCATCTCCAGAGGCGGGCGCCTGCTTATCTCAATCCCCGTTCCTGGCCTTAGCCAATGTTCCTTGGGCTCCAGACGCTGTGCTACAGTTTTCTATTGCCTCCTTGTCGACTGATACAGCTTTGCTCCAGTCACAAGAGGTTCCTCTCAACAATTGTCATCCTGCCACCCGTCGTGTGATCAACACGCTTTTACGTCTTGTTCATGGGGGGAGTGGGGGGCAGGACGGTGCATCAATTCGCGCTTTCGGTGCGGTGCAAGACCATTTTGTGCGCCTGGATTCGAAGGGGAAAAACCCAAAAACAAATAAAAATTACCGAGATGAATGGCGACGCGATGGCGACACACTCACCCGAGTGCATAATGTGCCGAGAACACAAGAGTTTGTCCCTAGTGAAGACTCACACTGTCCTGTCCGGCTGTCGGATTTGTCTGATTATCGTAGGACTGAGAAGTACTACAAGAGCGGTAAGGACACAAAAGTTGATTCCTGGCGTTTCAAGGGTAATTCCGTAGGTAAGGACGATCCATGGATAGGAAATACAACATTCCTGATCGTTTCCAACGGTCACGGACACAGCCCACAACATGAAACGACAGACAACAGCAATAACAAGCAAAAGGGCGATGTCACGGCGATTGCAACAGGCATACAAGCGTGGGGGATGAACACCATTGCCCACGAGCACATGTTCATTGCACAAACAGCAAAATATGTTGCAAGTGACACACCTCCGGGAAGAAAACCCGTGTTGCATTTGGTCTTACAAAGGAGATCAGGACGGTCACACAAATATCAGTTCGAACTCCATCAGCAAGACGTCAAGGGTCCTCAAGATATCTTTGATAGATGCATCATGCTACAAGAGCTCGAAAGAAATGTCCCATGTTTAGTCCTCATGTGTGCTGAAGAACAGAATTGGTTTACCTTTCTCCAGACTTGTCTGAAGAAGCAGTTCATGAACATCGTGACAATCACAGAGGACGACGATGCCTGCTCTGCTTATGGCATCAATAAAGTGAAAGCATGTGTCCGGTCCAGTCTTGATTGTGTCTTCTTTGCGGGTCCTTGCACTGGTGGTTCTGCATGGAATCGCTTGAATAGGACTGTAAGTATAAAGGCCGAAATGCAGATTGAGAAACATCAAGAGTTGTATTGGTCGTTGTGGAATTGCTTTGCCCATGCACTTGACCATGTATTCGCAATAGGAGCATGTGCGCTTACTGAGCTACCTAGAGGTTGCGAGTATTGGAGAGATGATAGAATGACAACTCTGATAGAAGGCACGGAATCACACGTACATGACTTCGACGGATGTATGTATGGCCTCGCAACTCATTATGGTCATAGAAATATACCCATTAAGAAGCCGTGGAGGATTGTGTCGTGGGGGGTGCAGTTTCAAAGTTTGATGAAGAAGTGTGATCATAAACATCAGCATGCACCTTGTGCCGGAAGAGAAACGAGAGTAACTCAATTGTATACTCTTAGAATTGCGCAGCATATGATAGAGACTTTGAACAAACGTGCATTGTCATTGTGGAAGAAGCAGCATGTGACCAGCCGTGCTCCTGTGCTTTACGATTGGTCGCGATCGCCGCATCCTTCCATGTTAAACGGTAACCCATGTTCAGAAGTCAATATCAATAAAAGATTTGACAAGATCATTCAGTCGGTTCACGATTCTAAGAAGAAGAAATTCACTTGTGAAAACAACCATGACACTCATGATCCATGCGCCAGTGTCATTACCTTTCACAATCATCTTGAGCAAGATTTTGAGATCAACCAAGCTAGCCATTTTGGTGCCGGCGTGATCCAGCAATTTGCCAAGAAGAAGTTCGCTGAGTTCCATCCAATCACTGTTGGGCTGTCACCGGCAACCCTACCACAAAGGGGGAACTCATTAGCATTCGTGAGCCATTCCTGGAGATTGACAACATCCCTACATCGTGGAGATTGTGTAGTCAACATGTTCCGTTCTACTGTTTATGGGGCCACAGGGAGGAGCATGGCCTCAGCCAAGAAGCTGAAAGAACACCTCCAGAAATTGGATAACAGACGAGGGGAGAGTCCTACACTTGTTCCTAGACAGTTCGTCGAAGACATGGACCCAGGACAAGCTCTGCAACTGGCAGAGAAGTGGATGGAGAGAGGGGTACCACCCGTCTACTCTATCAGCGCTTGTTATTGTGCCGTTGAAGCCAAGGGTGGAACCATCCAAGAGCGCCTCGTGAGATCCCTCAGAGTGTTGCTCAGCAAGTATGACCCAGAGACGGACGACGGCAAGGAGGTAACAAGGACATTCTTTGCTGGAATAAAGAGGGTGATCGGCATCGTCAAGAGTCAAGAGCGACAGGTACGACCAGAACACAAACCTCTTGGGCCGCCACCTCCTTCTAATCCGGAGCACTTTCCCTATGAGGCGTTTGCATCCAATGATGTTTGGGACAGGTTGGAATTATTTGCAGACAATCTCTTGGCTTTATTCATGCCGGAACCCTTCAACCAAGAAGCACCAGTCAAAGGGATGTTGGCAGACCTGAATGAGAAGGTCGCCAAACGAGGCATGAAAGGTATCAATTCCACTGCGATGTCAAAAGATTCACTTCTAGACATCACGAGGGACGGGTACTTCTATGATTCCATGAATGATCTGCATCACAGGATACCCATTGAAGGTCGTAGCAGCAACTACATGGCAATGACCGGCGAACATTGGGAACGCAGCTGCAGATACATCAGCTTGGCGGGTGCGTCATTGGGATTTGCATTGAGGTTTCACAACAAGAATCATCCCGAAGATCTCACATCTTTGACTGACCTCATTCAGATCATTGCAAAAGGGCAATCGGGAGGAACCTTGGAAAGATGTGCCGCAATCAACAATTTCCAGTGCATCCAAGCGTTGTATCAATGCATTCATAGGCATGTCATTGAGCACTCTGCCATTTCCCTCAGATCTGAGACGAATGCGCAGATGCTCGCTGCATTCCAGCATTTGAAAGAATGGTTTCCAGAGGTGAAACCGGATGTGTGGACAGCAGGTTACAATGTTCTTGGTGCTGAACTAGGAGTCCATCGAGATCTTCTCGCAAGGGACATATCGATCAGTATCTTGAATCAGTACATTGCAGAGCTCCATTTATCCGAAGCCAACCTGGATGAAGAACCAGATCTGGAGACCTTGGGCAAGCCAAAGGAGAAGATCTACTTAACCTTCGAGAATCCCTCAATCGGACCACCCAATCTGAAAGATTTCAGTGCGGTGGAACCTCAATGGTTGTGTCAATTTCGGATCCATCATGCCAAGAACAAAGGGCTTAGTCAGGATGAAATCACCAAACAGATGAGGGAGGAAGCAAGAAGGGCAAGAGATCAAAGTGGAGCACCAAAGAATCGTGATGACTATACCCAGACTTTTGGAGGAAAAGGGAGTTCGGTACCACCGGGCGGTCCTTACACTTCATCTAGTTCAGGTCCTAGGCCACCTTGGGAAAGGAACAATGAACAATGGGATCCTTGGTCATCCGATGTACCTCATGGAGCGTATGATGTTCCACGACCTCCACCGAAAGCTCCGCCAAAGTGCAAACCCATGCCGAAGCCGAAACGGCCTGCACAGCCAAAAGAATGGTTTGTCACGCTTCCTCCTGAAGGTGTGACGACTATCGGGTGCAACGGTATGGACTACCTTGGCAAACCCATCATATTCAATCTCTGGACTTATCGAAGCAGTACCACTGCTTACGCTACAGCTCCGTTTGCTGGTCCTCGTACAGCCGAGCCAGGAAGAGATTGGAGACAGTATGTGAGAAGGCTCACGTATTATGTCGGGGTGACTTTGGGTGGAAATTATAGATCGAGTTCATCAATGGGGCTTCAACCTCTCACCGATTCTCATTTGAGGACAAAAGTGAACGAGAGCGATGGTTTTTGGACAAAGCTCTATGTTGAGATGGTTGAAGAGTTCGATCTGACAAGTTGTTTTCAGTATCCCTCAGCAAGGGCCATGGTACTTATCTTGAAGTTGAACGATGTGCCAGAGGAGGCCGCATATCACATCAAGTTCCTTTCATCCAAAGTTGGGTGCCACACCGAGGAGAAGGACAAGGTGATGATTGACGGGGATACAGGAGTCATGGATGTTGATCATTTGAGTGGCCAGATTAGAGGAGTCGGTACCGGACACACCATTCTTGTGACAGACCTTGATTATGCGACTAGAGCAAGTTCGTCAAAGAAAATCACGACGATGCAGTACGGTATCCGAACTGAGATGGCATTCGAAAATTGCTGTGTATTCCAAGTTCAGGGAGAAAGGCATCAAGACATCCTGGATACTCTTGATAGAGTAGTCGTTTTCTTGGAAGAACATGGACAAGATCAGGGGGACGGTACAACCGTCCACATCTGGCTGTGTCTTCATTGTATGTTTCCGAACGGCAGCACACTGAGGTTGACCGAGGCGACATTCAAAGAGTTCTCAAGGAAGTTGGCTGAGAAGGTCCATTCGATCGGACAGCTCCTGACTACTCCAGTATTAGTGAACATCCAGCCAGATTCAATTTTCTTCGGGCCAGCAAGATATGATCACAGTCACATTGTCACCGACATTGTAGACCAAGTGAGACGAAGTGGTGCCTTGGCCACCAAATCGTCACGTGCCTGGAAAGCTATGTACTCAGTTGCAGGTGCTCCCAGTGCGAACTATATCACAGGCGGCGACAAGAACAAGATTTGGGCTGTGATGGAGAAACAACTCACGAGAGAAAGGGTCATCCTATTGTGTTCAATGAATAAAGTTCATGTCAGTGCTTTGAACAACATGGCAGAGGACGAGATCCAGGTCCCAATTTCTCAGGACAACTTCGACAGGTACTTGAACGTTGCTATGTCGGCAAGTGATGGGCAACCGAAGAAGACCAGCACGAAGCATACTGTTGGTGGGAGCTTCAGTCAAGGTACCGAATGGAGGGACATCAGATTCGTTCTGAAAGATCCGGAGCCTGAGGAGGACAGGATGGAATATTGGATGACGGGAAATCGGAGAGTTGAGAATTACAAAGCCACTGCAGATGCCGCACCATATCTTTGTGAAGATTGCAACAAACATGATGTATCCGAGGATTGGAACACACACAAAGACAATAGAAGCCATTGTGTGAATTGCAACTTCAACTTTTGGTGTTTTCAGAGCGGCACTCCCACGATTCAACAAGAAAGAGAAAGCATTTGGGAAACTGCACTGAGAGTTAGAGTCCTTTGGGAGAAGAATGCTGAATGGAACCGTTTGTATCCAGCGCAGAATCTCCGTGAATTCATGGTCGAGGGTGCGATGATGCTATCCAGGAAGAATCCGCCTTGGATTCAAGGAGCATTGAAAGCTATTTCGCATCATGGTGGAATCAGAGCCCCGTCGGAACTTGTGGAACAGTACTGTACCCAAGGGAAGGGATCCACTCTTTTCATCCACCGAGACTATGATCCAGACAGTGAAGACTATGGCTTCCGAGCGTATATGGACTATGGGAATGTGGCGTACCACGACTACATCCAATATTTCTTCACGCACAAGGAGTACCAGGACGTCTTCTCGTTGAGTGAATATAGGACTGTTACAAATTCTGAGCTTGCGGGCGATATCATGGAGTTTTGGACTGGTGTTCTCGAACTGGCCGGCATCTTCAAAGACACGCTGTTCGAGGATTGGGCTCAGATCAATGAATGCAGAAGAGGTATAGAAATGTCTTTTCTTCACTTCTATGCAGCGAGCCGAAAATCAATCAATGACAACACCAAGAGGAATAAACCTTCAGGGCTCCATGTTACAGCTGAAGAACAAGCCTGTATCGATGCCGTCATGTCCAGGTATGCTACCAGACCAGAGTTCAGGAGAATGGTACGACTGGCCATAGCCCCAGAGCCCAAAAGAACGTCTACGGAAGAGCCTGATGCAGAGATGAAGGATGGCGAAGCCGACCCTGCGAGTACCACTCCAGGAGTCGAGGAGCCTGAACCACCTACGCCTGAGCTTGATCCGCAAGACTACAAGGATGGGGAAGGTCGTTCAGTATCCCCGACGAAAACATGGTCGCACTACCCGACATCGAATCCAGATACTGAAGAACGGAAAAGAGCTGCCAAGCGCAGTGGGCAAGGTACAGCAACCGCTTCCAACTGGAAAACCGCCTATGACAACCTCAGAAGGGTCAGAGCACGCGCAGTGAGCCAAAAGGTGTGCTATTGTTGTGGTTCAAACCAACATCACCTGGCCATTTGTCCCGACACTGAGAAGAAGGACGAGTTGATGAACTCATTCTCTCACATGGAGGACACTATGCGCAAGTGCTTCACCGAGGACGACAAGGCAATCATCCGACGTGATGTTGAAAGCCGAAAGAGGAAAGCAAAGTCATCCAAAGACGTCGAAGACGAGGACTACATGGATGTGGATGATGAAGATATTGAACTTCCCGAAGAAGAGCCGGAACTAGGAGGTAAGGTACCACCTCACTCTCCGAGAGCCAAAGGTAGACCACACTCGTCAGACTCTGCAAAAGAGGAATACGCGAAAGCGGTCGAGGCAACCAAGAAGGCCTTTGGGACGCCAGTTTCGTCACCAGATTCAAAGAGCCCGTCGACCTCTTTGACATTGCCGATGACAAAGAAGGAGGAGAGTACAGGGTCGCAAATCACAGGGTTGATAGATCAGGTCCTAATGGAAAGTGGGAACTTGATGCACTTATTCAGGAGGCTGCAGCACTCGGAATAAAGATGCCCAAAGTGAAGGACCTTGCTCCTGACCCACAACAAGTTCAAAAGGTTGGATATCGGCAGATTGAGGTGACTTGCGATAGAGGAAACATCGAGATAATTCCACAGTATGGAGTTACATTCTATGTGGAGTACTGGAATGGACCGAAGAGAGATGCAACTTTCACGGATCCACCAAAGATGAACCCAGCAACTCGCATCGACAAGTTCAGCGAGGAGAGTCAGCGGGTCAACGAGGTTAGCCATAGACTCAATAGACTACTCAGGCATGGAGTGGGAAAGCATAATGGGATTCAATCGCACCGCGGTCGAAAACCTCATGTGTCCCCGAAGTGCAATGAGGGTGGATGGGTGAACATCGATGAGATCCTGGAATATGACCATGTCTTCAACGATGGTGTCGATATCAGTACTATCTCAGGTGATCGGCATCGTCAAGATGTCAAGACAGAGCGATACCAGTATTTATGCAAGGCGATGTGGCATGCAAAGAAGTTGCAGAACAGAGTACGCTATCAGATTGCCGCCATTCGTATCTCAAGGGAGGATGTCTCACTCGAAGAGGAAAGGCAATACTGGGCAAACCTCATGTATTACAGCACAGATGCACCGTCATTTCTGAAGCATGAACGTTGGATCGTTCCTTGTGCAATTCGAGCTGTTGCCTCTCACAATTCTGGAAGAGAGACTGTTCTTGAAGAGGATGTGTCAGTATATCCTGTGTGGACTTCACATCTCATTCCAGAGAATGTGGCAATGCAGCTTGGAGGAAGCTTTCACATGACATCGCTTTCCAATATTGAGTCAATCATGAAACTAGGAATTGTCCCTGGTGGAACGGAGGGATATAGAGGTAGTGTCTTCTTCAACCACTTTGCGCCGTGGGATGATCGATCATCAAAGATTCTGAGATCAAGATGGCCAAGAGTGGGAATGCCCGTTTGCCTTTATGTTCCAATCATGACTTTGAGGAAGCTTGGGGGAAGAATTTCGGAGAATTCCTACACTGTTGTTTTTAGAGAAGTTCCATGGAGATGTGTACGAGGTGCTTGGTATTGGGACGACTACGTTCAGGCATGGATGAGACTCCTGCTGGGAAGCACTGGAGAGCAAGTTGTTCTAGCGGCACGTCATGGACTTTGGGTTGCTCAGAAGCATACCATCCTCGAGAGAGCCGACGAAGTCACGAAGTCAGCCTCGGCGACAGATGACAACGTCCAAAAGCTCGTGTCCCTTATCGATGAAGTACGATTCGATGACAATGGAGAGCTGATCGAGGATTCCATCAGTGAGGAAACTTGGGACGAAATCATCTCCAGAACATGTGAAGGGTATCGCAACGTGGATGGCAATATTTTGTGTCCATCATGTATGCATTTGACTTCTTCATCTTTGTCCGTGTGTCTATCTTGTCAAGGCAGGCTACTCTCGTGTGGTATTCGCAACACTGTCATTTCCGATTCACCCGTTGATCTTGTGAGCGACGATGAAGAGGAAAAGAAGGAAGAGAAGGAGCCTGAAGATGATGATCAAGATATCTTGGACCAGGCCACTATGGACGAGATCAGAAAGGCTTGGGAAGAAGACATCGCTCAAACTGAAGCAGCTGACGACGACGAGGACATGGACAATCTAGATCCTTCCAAACCGTCTGATGGTGCAGAAAACTTCAAGAGTGACAATGTCGAGACCCCATCTTTCAATGAGGACGAGATCGACTACGGTCGTGATTCTGATCTAGAAGATGAAGACGAACGAAACGTGATCATCGAGATCCAGAGGAGCACACAACAATATGAGGGGAAGAAACGTCAAGATGGTGAGCCCGAGGATGAAGACGTCACCGACGACTTACATCCGGAGGCGAATCGACCGACAGATCGTGATGAACCGGGATACTATGCACAGCATGGAGCGACCGAGTTCAATCCCGAAGAAGGAAGAGACAACGAAGATCTCCCCATCTATTGTCGAGTACCGGAACCTCGAATCTATGCGCATCAAGAGAGAGCCTACTGTCAGGACGTCTCCATGAATGCATCGGGTTTGATGGATAGGTATGTGGTCAAATGTGTGCTGAACATGATCTCCCTGATGTACAAGAGCTACTATTGCACCAGCCTTACCGACTTCAAAGCAAATTGGAAAAGGAAGCGATTGGATGTGATAAGCAAGTTCGGTACAGGGGATTCCACTGAAATCGATGACGATGGGAGACCATTGGATCCAACGGATGACATGATGTTAATCTTTGCCAACGACAACAATATTACAACTGAGGAGGCCTGGCACCGATTCAGAGGAGAGCAATTCATTTGCAAGGTGGCACTCGTGATCCTATCATTTGGTCATACTCCGCAATCCTTCAAGAGGGAATATGGTAACTTCGAATACCCCACCAACTTGACTGATGCCCAGCTTGAGGAGTTGAAAGCGAAGAAAGCCAGCGCAATGACTGAATTGGTACAGAAGTGCATCCATGCGATTTATGGGTGTCGGACATATTCTTACTTTAGAACCGACGTTACATCACCCTATCACAAGGTGATCGATCCTCTGGACATCATGTACTCGAGAATGAAGAGCAAGTGGGAGAAGTCTATTCTGTTGATCATTGATCAACATGAGATCAGGTTGCCCCCACAAGCTCAGGAAGTCATAGAGTCAATGGCCAGAAACCCCAACGTTGGACATACAGAGAGATGGATGAGCGTGGTAGAACATAAGCATGTTCAAGCTCTTACCAATCGTCTAGGCTTTGGAGATAGGGCCAAGGAGATTCAGGGCAAGAAGAAGCAGGCAGCCAAGGCAACAGCTAAGTCAACATCAACGACTAAGTCTGAAGCGAAAGCAGCATCTTCGTCAAGAGCTGAGGCAAAGCCAGCATCTACACCCAGAACCGAGGCCAAGCCGTCGTCAGCACCAAGTGAGGAGCCAAAACCTTCAACAGCACCTAAGAGTTTCGGGCCCTCATCAGCAGAGGAGAACAAGGTGAAGGCTGCTCCAAAAGCCAGACCACATGATAAATCACCATCCAGTGCTACCGATGTGTTTGAGCAAGCTTTGCAGGAAGTTCTTGCCGCCAACGCACATGCAGCAGAAGGTACAACTTCTTCATCATCCCGAGGACATTCCAAAGGAGGAGGCCAATCTGGAACATCTTGGAGGCCGGCGCTAACGCAAGAACGTCGCGAAGTACCTCAACCTTCTGAAAAGGGGAAGGGAAAGAGCAAGTCCAAGGGAAAGTCCAAGAAGGGAGAAGATGATCGGCGGGATGCTCAGGGCAGCTGGGATCATCGTGGATGGAGAGGTTATCGCCAGTGGTGAATTCTTTGAACGACTATGAGGATACCATGCAAACCAGGGAGGAAGTCATTCACCGGATGTCTATCTGATCTGAAACGCTGTAAGTGTATCATTGCAAATCATCGGATTGACGATTTGATACCATGAGCATAATGGAAGGCAGACAGTCACCGACTGTCTCTCCGACTTGCCGTTCTGTAAGTGTATCCAAACCAAAACCTACATCTTTTGAGAAGTGTGAAGTCAGTTGCCGATGTGACATCTACGTGGAAGTCACCAGTTCGGATCTACATCAAAGCGATGCTCTTTTGAGTGGATACTGAGCGAGGCCTCGTGACTGTCTCACTTGTTCAATTCGATTTTCATAGGTTCTGAGCCATAGTTGCACACTTTATATGTAAAAGTCCGCTTTAGTCCAGCATGTTTCGTAGTATGAGCCTCATATGAGTCTCGCGGCAAATCATACAATTTCTTTTGTAGCACTTACATCCCTAAATTTTCGTGTGTGATCGGAACATATTGTTGCCGTTCACATGGGGGGTGCGAATGGAAGTGCAGCGACACGTACAGTGCAACTTGTACATATATATATGTACCATATGTACTTTGGCTCAAGGATCAAGCGACTAGAAAAGGTGCGGTTTCCGTTCCGACGCTACGCCGCTTATGGACCGTCAGTGATAGCTTCAAACTTCGCTGATTAAGATCCACTCGCACTTTTCATGGCTTTGGAATTATGTATTATATTTGGCTTGCTTAGGATTCTCTGGCAATCTGGATGTTTTTGTAACTTATGGTTCCTTTTTTATTAAAGACTCTTTGGGGTCCGTCATTCTTTTTGTGGTGCCGGCTTGGTGAAGAACGCGCGTGATCCTCCGCTTCGCACCCATGATCCTCCGCTCGACCGCTCTCTGCTTTCCAAGATCCACGACCTCGCTCTCAGCTGGTCGTGTCTCCACCGCCCCGCATCGCGCCCCGCGCCGCACGCGGCGCGCGCGCTCGCGCGTGTCCCAGGTGGTGCCGCGCTCGCGCTTCGGCGGCCGCGAGGGGCGGCACCTGGTGTGCGCCTTGACGCTGGGCACTACGTCGGTCGACGAGAAGGACGAGACGGAAGGCGGTCGGGGGACCGGTCGGAGTTCCAGGCTGTCCCGGCCCCCAGCGAACTTCGTTTCGAAGGTGGGACTGGGGCGGCTTTGGAGGGTCCAAATACCTTCCGAGGAGGTACGACTGGAGCCCTAGGGTTCTTCTTTTGCGCGTTGGATTGGGAGGCCAGGCTAGGCCGAGCTGCGTGTGGCGTCGGCCGGCGGAGTGAGCGTCAGCAGCTGCACCCTCAAAGCGCCCTGCAAGGGACCCACATGGAACCTGAAAAACCACGGAGTTGGAGGAAGCTAGTCTTCCAAAGGTCCATTTGCAGGTTCCATGTTAAGCTTCCTGGGTGTGCATGAATCCAACAGATATATATATATATCTTATATAGTATGAAATGTACTTGTTATCCTATAGTTACAATAGTGGAAAAACATAGATCCAGGCTGATCCAGGCTCAATGCTAGAAAGTCATCTCCCTTTCCAAGGTGCCAAACATGCGAACACTCGGTACCAATCCGGCTGCTGAAAGGGTCCCATCCGAGGGGACCATGTTGCTATGAGCAACATGTAGCAGCCACCGAGGGCGGATATGCCAAGACGGAAGATACAGGAACCAGGAGTCACAAGGACGGGGTGGTTTTTAGTCCCAGTGAATGGATAGTGGGCGCCGTGACTGGAAGGTATGCCGTTGTCACCGCCTCAGATCAACCGTTAGTAGCCTTGAAAAGAGCCTGTATGAGGACATTCGGGGGTTCCATCAACCAATTCGTGGGGGTCCTGGTGCATGTAAATATGCCATGAAGTGTTTGGGTGCTGACAGACTGACTTCCAAAAGGGAAGGGCCAACGACTTCGGGCAACGACTGGGACCGGCAGGAACAGGAACTTCACAGGCGGACGCGGACATTGCTCGGAAAGCCGGGCCCAGAAAACACCACCAAAAATGCTGCTCATAAAGCATGACCAAATCAAGAATAAGGTCACTAGCAGGACCCGACTTCACAGGTCACTGCCTGCGACCTTTTAAGTCTACAAGGTCGCCTCCATGTCGGAGACCTGTTGGTTTCGGTGCTGGTGTATGTCACTATCATGATCTTTCATCATCATCCGAGAAAGTCTTTTCTTCCACTTCACGGCTGCCCCCGGAGATCGCATGACATCATCTCCTGGGCTCACTTCGCCTCGGTCGTGCGGTGCGGTGCCGCGCGAGGGAAGCTTCACTTCGATGCCTTCGACGAGCGCCAGACCTCCGAGACACCCTCCACGGCGGCCACCAGCGAAGATGCGGCCAGCCGCAGTGGGCGGCTGGTGGCCAGCTTGAAGGATTTGAAGGCGACCGGTTGGAGGTGGAGCCGGTGCCGGAGGAAGAAAAGAAGGAGGGAGCATTTTCCGTAGGTCGACGCAATTCAGGGCCCGAATCCGTGAATTTGGGACACATACATGTGCGCCTCTTACTGCATTGCGGTGACTTGATAGGGGTTTGAGGCTGAGGGTCAGCCAGGGTCAGCTGCGGTGTCCAGACCGTCAGGGCCCCACACGTTACACCCTTTTCAGACGATCCCGACCCTGAGGGGTTGAGACTGGACGTGTCTATGTGACGAAAACTCGGGACGTGTCCCACCATCCAGTCGCCAATCCCAGACACGACCTGTCTGGGGCGGCCAGTCCGGACTGCCTTCATGGCACAGCCGATCGGGGTGGTTGACGGGGGGTCTGGCTTGATCGGCCAGTCCGGACTGGCCGTCCCAGACAGGTCGTCGTGTCTGGGAATTCGTCGCTCTAAGAGCGACTTTTGCCCGTCGGGCGACTCAAAGCGAGACTCGCCAGACCCGGTCGATTCCTGTTCACCGGTTCCAGGGAGGTCGATCGAAGCCAAGTCGTGGGGTTTGGGTGATCAGCGTGACGCGGAGAGGCGTCCGACCCTGGCGCCAGGTGGACCGTCTTCAGGCCATTTCGGAGTTCGGTTGACCTGGGTTTTGGTAGTGTAAGGATAACTAGTACAACAGCTGGTGGTTCGGTTAAAACATCATCAAAACCAATGGTTGTTGGAAGCCCAGGGTAGATGATGCAGGGCGCCCTGGCCGACCACACCATTTCCATCCCAGACACCACCTGTCTGGGACGGCCAGTCCGGACTGCCTTCACGGCACAGCCGATCGGGGGACTTTGACTGGGGGCCTGTCTGGGGCGGCAGTCCTGGCAGGTAGTCTTGGCCTTTCCACTCTTCGGGCTTCACCCGGTCCCGAAGTCTCCCTCAACAGGTCCCGGTCCCGGCCCCATCCCTGCAGAGGCCTTAGGCGCCAGCAGCGTGCTAGGCGTGCCTGAGGCACGGAAGTCACGAACTCGAAGGATGACTTGAGTCGACTTGAGTCGTTTTGTTGAGTCGTTGAGTGATGTCTTACTGGCTCCAGCTAGGTCAATGAAGTATATACCACGTGGCATGGCTTCTTGACAGCAGGAATGGCATAGCACTGCTGTAGGTTCCATGCGAGGTGCGAAATCACCAAACTCAAATTGGTTCAAACGGGCTGACTTCAGCCTCTCTTCATTTTCTCAACCACTCGCCAACAAAAGCCAGCTTTCACCAGCCGCGACCAGGCAGACGAGGAGGGCAGCGTTTGGGCGGACAGTGCTTGGGGCTTGTCAGACCATGATGGTCCCATGCCGCAGCCCGCCGTGGCGCAGGACGCACGCATCGTGCCTTGGCACTCCGCACCACGTCGCGCAGTGCGTCGCGCGGAGCTTCCTATCGCGGGTTCCGCGTGCGGGCGAAGGAGAGCACACGGCACAGGGGATCTCGAAGCGCTGGAAGGGCAAATGCTTGAAGAAGCGGCCGTAGTCCGAGCTTGCACCGGGTGCAAGACAAAGGAGCAAACGAGAATGGTAGAATCATATAGAGAATCAGTGCTCAATGGATCTAAATGGGCTACTTGAATATCTTGAATCGATGGGTTTTGACTTATAAATCGGGACATTGCTGTCGTAGCTTGAGCATTGGCGGCTGAAGAATGGGGAACGATGGGGAAGAATGCACGACAGATACCAAGCTGCAAGCATCAGCTTCCAGCTTCCAGCAGTGGTGTGGCTCGTCCCATCCAGGGGCTGTGGATGTAACCGGGGGCAACCCCAACTACCTCCATGAATCGCACCCTGTCCTCCATGTGACTGCTGGTTCCTTGGTGGCTTTTTGGAGCTTCTTACATTGAGACCCTGCTGCTTTTATTGTGTTCGCTTCCTTCCCAGTGGTAGCACTCCTCGAAATCATCGAAGTGGCATGGCCACCGATGGCATGGCTCCTCGACCATTTCTTCGACCGGTTTTGCGGGCACGGCCCAGATCGCATTGATTCGCCCCTTGCGGATGTTCGCGGACGGCTACACCAGCTGTACCAGCCTGAGACCTCCGATTTCCTGATCCCCACGGCCTGGGAAGAACAGACCACCTGCCCAACCCCTTCGAGAAAGCGTCGATCGACCTGCAAAGAGGGCGAACTGCTCCAGAACCGGTGACACGTCGTCGTTTGATACGTCGTCTCGGACGATCCATGCAGGGAGTAGTTCCCAGCCAGAACGAAGTACTGCTTAAACTACTCCCTGGCTGGGAACTACTCCGTGGCTGGGAACTACTCCCTGCATGGACTTAAGAACGAAGTGCATGCTGCTTCGGCTTCGCTCAACACTTCGCTCATTCGCTTCACTCCCGCACCTCGTTCACGGAACGAGCGGGTGGATGTCTGGTCCGTCCGTCCGCGGCCGAGTCGCATTGGTTTGGACATGTGTTGGGATGTTTTCTTTGGAGAACCCCTTCCTTAGAAACAGGGCCACAGTCCCGATGTAAAGATCTCCATAGGCCATGTCGTTTTTTTGGGGCGCCTGGATCTGCAACGGGAGGTTCGGAATATTTGTGTCGGTTGCTCAAGAAACGCCAAGCGCAAGATGAACAATGAACAGGAAGAATCAACAACAAACACTTAGCAAGACATGAGAACTCTGACACCAGTAAAAAAAAACACAATAATAATACAATAGTTTAACAATTTACAGCTATAGTAGTGACAATTAATGTAAAAATCAGAATCAATAGTTTCTTGAGAGGTTTACGGAGCTTAGGGGTTCGCAGACTAATTTTAGCAAATGCATGCAAATTGATTCCGCAAGGTCCTGAACCACCCGGAGCACCCTGTGGAATAAACAGTCTTTTCCACACAAGACTGACAATTCTTACAGTAATTGTGTCCATTCCAACGTTGCTTATAGGGGTAGGAGGAGCCCAGGGCCGCCAGGGCCCAGCATGCGTATGTGACGTCTCCGGGTCTTGTTGATCCTTTTCGCCCCCACGGTGACCTGAATCACACACGAAGCTACCAGGAGTCACCAGTAACGGAGTGGTGGGGGGTACAGCCCCATCCAGCTGTGGGGGTGACATAGTTTCTAACTATTTCCGTGGATCACCAGGTGCGCTGGGAGTGAAAAAACCAAGTGCACGCCAATTCGGCGCGGTTTTACTCGCCATGTGTCAGGGTCTTGACTTTTGACGGCCTGGTTGTTCCGGGCATGTGCAAATGGAGTGTGCACTGACACACGCACACACTCACACACACCTCGACCAAGCATCTCCAGCTCCAATTCACTTCACGGCCTACGTGTAAGTCATGAAACCAGAAACCGCACCGCTTGCCACACCACCCGGAGCATGAGAAAAGGCTGAATGACTTGAATGACTTGTGTAGGTCGTTTTGGCGACCCGGTGCCATGGGTGTTTCGTGGACGAGAAGGGCCATGCCCATGCCGGAGTGGTGCTTCAGGTTGGAATCTCGTGCGAAGAAGGTGGCTTGAGTCAGAGCCATACCTAGTTGCGAAGAAGACGAAGCGCGAGTGGGTCCACCAGCACGAAGCGAGCCTTGAAAGTCTTGCTGCTTTGTCAATCTCTTTCCTTGGGCCCTGGCCTGGGGGAATGCCAGCTTCTGTGAGGAAGCACAGAGAAGTGGCGCACCAAAGCGTTCAACCAACATCTAGACAAATTCTCCCGCGTTGCCTCTTCCCGTGTTGCGATCTGTTCCTGAGGTGGGCGTTTGGGAGGGTGTGGTCAGTCAGGAGCTGGGCGCCTACCACCAGCGGCTGGAGCCGCTTGGCGCACCAGGTTTGCCCTGCACCGGGTGCAGACTTGCATGCCTCAACCACGCAGCACCCTTGTTGTGATTTTGTGATTTTGCGTTGGCCCATCCATGCCACGAGCGTTTCAAAAAACCTCAGAAAGGCGCATGTCGTGCACCTCCCCCCTATCCCCTCCACCAACCCCCTCCCGCGCTCGGCCTCTCGCACTAGGTTTAAGAACGACTGTGTGACGGCCAGCGTGACGGTCTTGAACCGCCAGATGCCTGCGGAAGTGCGCATGAACTGCTCGGTGGAACCCTGTGAACTCGTCCCTCGGGAAACAAGAAGACTCAGTACGATCGATCCGGCGTCTGCTTTGTGCGGCATCAGCTGGTTTATGTCAGTTTTTGGAAGAGGAGAGTGCTGTTGAATATATAATATATAGTGCTATAAGAGGCGCAGAACGATCGATGACCTATGTTTGTGACTTACTATGCATTACTATGCTAATTATACCCTAAGTTTCCAACAACCATTGTTTTAATTGCCTTTACCAAACCACCATCATTGTTTCAGGATTTTGCACTACAAAAAACCCAGGTCAACCGAACTCTTTGAATTGTCGAAGCGAAACCTAGCGATATTAATATTGCTCTACTTCTTGAGCCGTTTGTGAGCGTGCTTGGCTCAGAAGGTCAACCCGAATGGAACGAGAACCTCTTTGTTTGTTGCAGGGATGCTTCGGTAAACCAAGGTTTCTCCCAGCTCTCTAGAGCTTGTGGCATCCATACAATAGGGGGCTCACTCAATCGCTCGAGAAGAGGTGGCTCATAAAGACTTGGTCGGTGAGGTCATAAAGCAGCGAATTGAGAATCCTATCCCAGACACTCCATGTATGCCATATATGCCTACATTGGGGTGGTTTTGGGGGTCAATGTAGGCATATATGGCATACATGGAGTGTCTGGGTATTTTTTCGTGTCTTTTTCCGTCACTTGATCACTGCCAATCCGGCCGTGACGGACATGAGTCTGCAAGTCGCGCTACTTTTTACAGTGGTACTTGCACCAGCTGTTGTGAAATGGTTTCCGTGGCTTCCAGCCTGGTTAGTAGCCTGGTGACCCACGTTTTTAATACATTCGGTGACCCTGACCCGTGACCCCCCGCCGAGACCACGAGGTACCGACCTGAGGTGCCAGAAGCCTGAGGCAGGTCCTGCCGTGTGAGGTCCTCCCCGTCTGACTGTGCCAAAGTGAGTCAACCCTAGGGCTCCTGGCCCACCTCCGTTTCGAAGATGGTTGGGGTGGGTGCCAGGGGGGTCTAACCACCGAACCTGAGGATATGGGACAGGAGCCCTAGGGATTAACGACTTACAATGGATGGAACATTGAAACTGTTCGACAGCACCTTTGACGCCGGTCATTCTTCGAACTCTCCACTTCCAGACGCTCCTTATATGGACTAGTGATACTTGGCTCTCCGACTCGGTGTGCCGAGGATATTGTGGTCTTCCCTGAACGGCCTCCCGGCTGCGTCTCGCCGCCCCCGGCCGTGGGAAAACCCGGCCGTTCACCTCTCCGACGGATCGGCCCTACCGGGGGGGGCGGCTCAGGCCGAGCAAGGTCCGAGGTTCACGGCGGGTACCGGAACACCTGGGGTACCGGGACTCCTGGGAGAGTCGAAGAGTCGGGTTCTGAAAAACCTCTGTTGGAAGACCTCCTGTTTGAGCCATTCATGCACAACGGCCTGTGTAACTCCACATCCGGTGGTGTTATTGAGCCGCTTTGACAGTGCCAACGGCTTAGAGCCGATGGGTCCGCAGAAGTCAGGCCTAACTTCACAACAAGCTCACGAGGGGGATCTGTTATGGCGAACTCCCGACATCTCCACATCACTTCCATATCTCCCAAGTGAAAATTACGCTGTTAGGAGACAGATCTCCCAAATCAAAACCCACAGTTGGAAGACAGATCACCCATGTTGGCCAAATCTTTGCCTCATGGGTCACTGCTCAAAGCTCTGAACCAGCCCCGCCGCACCGCTCTCACCCGACTCCTCTCACCCCCAGCCGCATCCAGCTACGCAGTCCAAGGAGTAGCTGTCCCCCACCGGCGATCCCCTATATCTTCAAGATTGAGGATGGGCAGTTGCACCTCTGTGGACCTTCAGGCTCTGCCATGAGGCGCGCTTGAGTCAGCTACGCCCCACGCCGTATCCTCGCGAGGAGGATCCTGAGACACCGGAGGGAGCGGGATCGCATCGATCGCACCAAGGTGTTTGAGGTTCCAGACCTTCCCAGGTCAAACCGTATCCCAGACACGACCTGTCTGGGACGGCCAGTCCGGACCAGTCCGTCATGGCACGGCCGGCCGTTGGGGTGGTGGTGCCGGTCTGGCTTGATCGGCGGACTGGCCGTCCCATGGAGTGTTTGGGTATAGAAACGACACACCTCCGTTTTTGTCTTGGAGAACGCGACGGTGGTGAAGGCTCAAAGCTCGTGCAGTGCACAGTGCACAACCGGTCTTTTCTGAAGACTGACTGACCATCACTGCTTTCACTGGCCCCTCACATCGCCTCCCTCACCCGTCGAACGCATCAGTCGAATGCCACCCGAAAGACCCTTCAGTGGGGCGTACTAAGTGGTCATCCCCCTGGCAGAAAAGAGAAACCAACAAGCAAGCAAACCCCAACCAAAACAAACCATACTAACCCCTCTCCCTGCACCCATCCACCTTCTTCTCCCCCATCCTTTGCAGGCGCGCGAAGGCCTTCACTGGCCCGGGCCTTTGCATCATGGAGCGTGTGAGCCACGAACGCCCCGTTCCGCGCGCTGCATGTGCTCTGGAGCCCCTTCCGGAGCCGGAACAGCCGACGGTGAAGGCCGGGCGGGGGGGAAAACAGCAGGAGGTGACGGTGGAGGTGCTTGGGCTGGGTTTCCCCTGGAAGTCGAACCACCATTGTTTTAATAGCCCGAATCCCGAACCACCATTGTTTTACTAAGGGTTTTACACTACAAAACCAGATCAACCATTTTAAAAATGGTCTTTAGGAATTTAATGTATCTTTTGGATTCATCAAACCAAAGATGGAGGAAGGGAGTTTTTATAGGATTGGACACTCTGAGTCCAGATGGTTTTTGCGCGCCGGGTGTCCGTGAGTCAAAACCCCCAGACGGACTGGGAAGCACCGTTTGTTCACTCACTGACTCGTCCCCGGGTGTCCTCGGATGTCCTCAGTCCCGGAGCCCATGGAGTCTACCAGGCAGTCACCGGGACCTCGGGGCAAACCCCTAGGGCGATCGCCGCCTTGGCTTGGCGAGCGCGGCGCGTCCTCGGGGCGTCCGAACTCGAGGCCAGCGAGCTCGAGGCAAGGTGGACCTGGGTTTGGTCATGGTTTGTAGTGCCTAGGGCCCTTGTTTACAAGGGTTGGTTTGGCCAAGACCAATACAAACCAGTGGCTGTTGGAATTTCATAGGCTTCCGTTCTCAGCCCCCAAACAATTATATCTAAAAAATTGCAGAAAGACTACCGCAGCTTACACGGCCAATTCAGCCGGGGGTTTGGCGGATCGTCTTTTTTCCTTTGTCACCCTAACTAATTATTATATCATATCCCTCTAAGATCCATGAGGAATATACCAGCACCTTCCTGGCTGGAAGCCCCTACACCATCAAGATCCACTATTCGGGACCTCCAGCCAGGAACCCCCTGGCACCACCCCTGGCCTGATCGGCAGTCCTATGGCAGTCCCAGACAGGTCGTGTCTGGGATAGGGACCCAACGGCGTGATGGGAGGCGACGCGTCCCCCAAGAAGACTGATGGGGAGGATGGAGAGGATCAAAGCGAGAGAGAGAGAGAGAGAGAGCTCCCCCTTATTTCGAAGAGGTGCGTGCTTTTCGTCCATTGGTCACCTGAAAAAAGGGAGATTCCTTCACTTCTGTACGCAGTGGAGCTTCATGAAATTCGCAGTGGGGCTGGAGTAACTTACACTCTCAATCCAAACCACCAACAGGTTGAAGAACCCTATAGACCAGCCCATAGGTATCCTAGTAGGGTCCTATAATTAGGTCACTTAACCTCTCTTGGCACCACAAACCACCGGACTTGGGGTCTAACTCTTTGGACTTCGCCGCCGCCATCCGTCCCCAGGACTGGCCGCCAGCTCGGCGCGGCTCAGTGCGCTCCGGCCGCGTGGGCCTGGCCGTGCTGTGCACGACCCTGGGCGTGGCCGGAGCCCTGTTGGCCGCGAAGAAGCGGTGAAGGCACGCGCGGTCTCCGAGGCCATTCGGAGACGTCGGACGGATGAGGCGGAGGCGCAGGCGCATGGAGTCATCGCTAATGAGAGACATGGCAAGAGCACAGGCTGTCCATCTCTTCTGGGTCAATGACAAAGCTCTGCAGGCTCTCCATGTGTGTTTTTTTTCTTCGGGGGGAACCATTGGCATCAATTAGGTTAGAATGAGTTACCCAATGATTTCATCGCTTCGTGGCAGCGGTCCCGCGAAGCTCGTCGCTTGCTGCGCCTTCGCCTGCGCCTTCGCCTGCGTTCAATGGCGAACCGTGCCGCCACGGCAAGTTGATTCTGCCGTCCGTTCTCTCAGGTTCAAGTAGCCAGAACCATCATGCGTGACAACCAGACAGGCTGCCCACAACGTGGGCCCTAGGGATGACATGTGTACCTTCTCAGGTTCGGTCCAGACCCTCCAAACCTCGATGGAAAACATCGATTGGGAAAAGGAAGAGCCGAAGCCGAAGCAACTCCACCTCCAACAGAAGTATTCAATGACCTGAAAAAGCACCCGAATGATTACCCTAGGGCTCCAAGTCCCTTCTCAGGTGTTTGGGGTGGGTTCAGAGGGTCCAAATACCTTCTGATCTGAGGAGGTACGACTGGAGCCCTAGGGTTACTGAGGCGACTCAAGGGTCAAACTCGCATGTGTGGCTGAACTGAGACGGACCAGGGTCGGATGGGACTCCTATAGGTCGACCACACCAGTTGGTCATTCACAACCCACCGAGTGTTGGTGACCGTTGGTGACCGTTGGTCGCCCCGCGCGGCTTGCGGGAATTCAAGGACCTGTGGCCCACGTTCACAGCGAAAGACAGCGGTTTCAAGGGGTACGATGCCCCGGCGTGTGATAGTCCTGCGCAAAAGACAGCGGGGAACCTGGCCGGAAGTGGCTGGGAATTTGGGGTTTGAAGCTTCTACTTTCATAGTATGTGAGGAAGCAGCACACCAAAGAATGGTTTCTTTACCTAGAATATGTATGAATATGTGTGCTTCCATTCAGGTTGCAATATTGCAAGAGATCCAACATGTTTTGTTGAAGCATCCAGCCAGGATGCAATAGAGCGGGCGCATCAAGAAGAAAGCATGGCACCTACTCCAGACTGGCCACCACGGCCCTGCGATCTAAGAACAAAACCTCAGCCATGACCAAACTCTGGACTCCTTTTCTTGTCACTCCGACCTCTTGTCACTCGTGATAATGGGCACCCACTGGGGGAACACCTGTTCATGTCTTCCACATTCATGCCTTGATCCTGATCCAATCTGGTAACGTTGAAACAAAGCCTAGTAGATCCAGATGGCATAGAACGAACAAAACACGATTGGCAGCTTCAAGCTCTTTTGTTCATGGCACTTGTTCCGCAAATTCATTCTGCGCTCTCGATGGTTTGAAGATGACCTCACCATTTGGAGCTCACTGGGCTGTGCCTTCTACGCACCAAGTGGGCAGTGAAGCAGTGGAGTCATGTTGTTGTTGTTTAGCAGGGCATGCCCAAGCGGAAGTTCTCAGCATGTTCCATCCATGTGGCACAGCCCTTCCAACACAGGTTGAATGACCTTATAGACTATCCCAGTTCGGTACCCCGGTAGGGTCCTATGTACGGTCACTGGATGCCTCTCTTGGTTGGGCGTTGGAGACCTTAGACTTGGATCACCTTCGGTCCACCATCCGTTGCTCGGATGTCCGACCCCCCCCCGTTCGACCATTCTCTGGAAGTACGAACTCACCTCCGTTCGACCATCCGAAAAGGAGGTACTGGACCCTATGGGCTTCAGTTCTTTTGACCTTTGGGGTCTGTCCTACTACCTGGAAAATTACTTTACTTCGAAATTCCCCACCCTCAAAGAATTGGTCTTCGCAAGAGAAAAGCGGTTCGGTGCGAAAAGGATTCTTTATTGAAAACAAAACCACACATCGAGTACTTACTTGTGAGGTTTCTGAACTTCGATATTTTAATGCCTGGCAACCCCGCATCCCTGCCAAGTCAACTTGTGGTGGATATGCTGTGGAACTGGTACTTGGGAGCACTCTGGTGAATGTAAGGGCTACTCTGGGCCACTGTGGGCCACTCTGGTGGATGTGCTGTGTTCTTTGGGTTGCTCTGAGCTACGCTGGGACCACTCTGGTGGATGTGCAGAAGTAGCGAGTCTACTGAAGTCCAAAGTTCTTAAAATCTAACAGCCCCACAGTCCTACGGGTGGGGAAAAAACTGCTTTGATAAGTACATTACAAGTCTACAACTATCCTGCGATCTCTTTGGTAGATGTGCTGTGGAGAAGCTAAGTTGCGCGACTAAAAACTGCGGTTGCCGTGGACAAGCTAAGTTGAACTACTTAGAAATCAGTTTGTGAATGTGCTGTGGAAGAGCTAGGCAGCTAGGTTTAGCTACTCAGGGATCAGTTTGGTGAATGTGGTGTGAATACTCAGAGGTCATTTTGGTGAATGTGCTGTGGAAGTGCTACGTTGAATTACTCAGGGATTACTTTGGTGAACAGGGATCAGTTTGGCGAGCGTGCTGTGAAAGAGCCACTTTGGGCTACTCAGAGATCACCTTGGTGAACGTGCTGTGGAAAAGCTAGCTTGAATACTCAGGGATCACTCTGGGGAACGTGCTGTGGAAGAGCTACTTTGGGCTACTCCGGGATCTCTTTGGTGAACATGCTGTGGAAGTGCTGCGTTGAACTACTCAGGGATCACTTTGGTGAGTGTGCTATGGAAGAACTGCTTTGGGCTACTCAGGGATTACTTTGGCGAGTGTGGTGTGGAAGAGCTAAGTTGGGCTAGTCAGGGATTCCTTTGGTGAACGTGCTGTGAAAAAGCTACTTTGGGCTTCCCAAGGATTACTTTGGTCAACGTGCTGTGGAAGATCTAAGTTGGGCTACTCAGGGATTACTTTGGCGAGTGTGGTGTGGAAGAGCTAAGTTGGGCTAGTCAGGGATCCTTTGGTGAACGTGCTGTGGAAAAGCTACTTTGGGCTTCTCAAGGATTACTTTGGTCAACGTGCTGTGGAAGATCTAAGTTGGGCTACTCGCGGACTACTTTGGTGAGTGTGCTGTGGAAGGGCTAAGCTACTCAGGGACCACTTTGGTGAGTGTGCTGTGGAAAAGCTAAGTTGGGCTACTCAGAGACCACTTCATGAGTGTGCTATAGAAGAGCTAAGTTGGGCGACCGGGCGTACTGAAGTCCGAAGTTCAAAAAAACCTAACAACCGACAGGCCTACGGGTGAGAAAAACGCAGCTTTTGTTGGCTTGATAAGTACATTGCAACTCTACAACTACCTTGGAATCACTTTGGTAAATGTGCTGTGGAGAAGCTAAGGTGCGCTACTAAGAACTGTGGTTGCTGTGGAAGAGCTAAGATGAGCTACTTAGGAATCAGTTTGTGAATTTGCTGTGGAAAAGCTAGGTTTAGCTACTCAGGGATCAGATTGGTGAATGTGGTGTCAATACTTAGAGGTCATTTTGGTGAATGTGCTGTGGAAGTGCTACGTTGAACTACTCAGGGATTACTTGGGTGAACAAGGATCACTTTGGCGAGCGTGCTGTGGAAGAGTTAATTTGAACTAGTCAGAGATTACTTTTGTGAGTGTGCTGTCAAAGAGCTACGTTGAACTACTCAGGGATTACTTTGGTGAACAGGGACCACTTTGGTGAGTGTGCTGTGGAAGAGCTACTTTGGGCTACTCAGGGACCACTTTGGCCAGTGTGCTGTGGAAGAGCTAAGTTGCGCTACTCAGGGGCCACTTTGGCCAGTGTGCTGTGGAAGAGCTAAGCTGCGCTACTCAGGGGCCACTTTGGCCAGTGTGCTGTGGAAGAGCTAAGCTGGGCTACTTAGGGACCACTTTGGCCAGTGTGCTGTGGAAGAGCTACTTTGGGCTACTCAGGGACCACTTTGGTGAGTGTGGTGTGGAAGAGCTACTGTTGGCTACTCAGGGACCACTTTGGCCAGTGTGCTGTGGAAGAGCTAAGTCGCGCTACTCAGGGACCACTTTGGCCAGTGTGCTGTGGAAGAGCTAAATTGCGCTACTCAGGGATCACTTTGGCCAGTGTGCTATGGAAGATCTAAGTTGGGCTACTCAGGGACCACTTTGGTGAGTGTGCTGTGGAAGAGCTAAGTTGGGCTACTCAGGGACCACTTTGGCCAGTGTGCTGTGGAAGAGCTACTTTGGGCTACTCAGGGACCACTTTGGTGAGTGTGCTGTGCCACTTTGGCCAATGTGCTATGGAAGATCTAAGTTGCGCTACTCAGGGACCACTTTGGCCAGCGTGTTGTGGAAGAGCTAAGTTGGGCTACCGTGCGTGCTGAAGTCCAAAGTTCCAAAAATCTAACAACCCCACAGTCCTACGGGTGGGGAAAAATCTGAGCATCCACGCGCAAGTTGTGAAGTGCTCTGCCAGCAGCTTCGCCCGCGCCAACGGCAACAGCCGCCACCGAAAAAAAAAAGCACGGCTTGATAAGTACATTACAACTCTACAACTAT
>CAXAMN010015780.1:220147-243020 GCA_963970005.1 Durusdinium trenchii | reverse complement strand
CACACACACACACTGCTTGGGGTCTCTTGCCGGGATAGTTTTTTTCTCGAAGCACCAACAAATCTGCAACCTTTCTTGCCAGACCACAATATTCCACCTCTTCCCTCGTCATCCAAAATGCTTTGAAATGCTCCGTTCCTGCGGAACAAACACCATTCATCTGCAGATCGGCTGGGGTGAAGATTTAGTCAGGAAGCACTCGTGGATGGGCAAAATGTTATTGTATGAAGGGATTGGGGAGTGTCATCCCGCTCAACCAGAACAGCCACTCAGAAATCTTTTTCTCAGAGCCGGACCTACGTCGACGATCCCCCCCAAAAACCGGTACCCCAGTAATTTAATTCGAGTCCTATATTTCAGGTCAATGAATACCGTTTTTTTTTCTGGCTGGAGTTGCCAAGCGACATTCGTCTCTTCATGTTCCATCGATGTTTCGATGAACCGCGAGCCGGGGTCGAGAACGATGGAGAAGCAGGAGTCACAAGTACGGCGGGGTAGTGTGGCTCGTCCCATCCGGCTGGATGTGACAGGTTCGCACCCTAGCGGCTTAACGGCACCCTTCATGGATCGCACCCTGTCCTCCATGTGACTGCTGGAACCAGCACCTTCCGTTCGGGGCCTGCCTGGTTTCGCCAGCCCACCACGATCAGGGACCTCCAGACAGGACACCCCGAAAGAAGGTCCAGGTGCATTCACTCCTCAATTCAATAGAGGCCCCTCCCTGAGACTAAGGAAGGCTTGGGGTTGGGGTCTCCAGCCTTGCATTGACGAATGCGTCCAATTATGACTGCTGGGTGACGTTTCTTGTAGCCAGCTGTGCAGGTTGACCCCAGATACACAGACGCCCTTGGTGCGATTCCTCAGCGGATCATCTGTGCCCTATAGCCCATCCCATATGTACCACTACAGGGTCTTAGTCCTGGTCTCTCAACCTCTCTTGGCCTCCATTGGACACCCCGAAAAAAGGTCCAGGTGCTGGAACGTTTCTTGTTCCTCCTCTTTTGGACGGTCCGGTGAAGCCCTGAACCGCGGTCGCTCGACTCACCCACTGTGAGGGTGGGTCGCGTTGGCTGGTGTAGCTCCACCCCAGCGAAAACGATCCATTGACGGTCTCAACAAAGCATTGAAGGAATGGTAGGGCATTCGAATGTAATAGAGAAGGATGCCTCCACGTGGAAGGCCCTGCTTTCACCTTTTTGGGGGATTGGGGAGGTGTCCCCACTGCAGATTGAAAAGGGTTCACCGGCATTTTCCAGGGAGTTAGTTGTGAAAAGATCCCAGTCCCCATGGATGGGATTTGTACCAGGGAACTACGCGTCACTGAATTCCCTCAACGAGTTTCTAGTGAGTCCTCTTCATCCAGGAGCTCCTCCTGCAGAGATCTCTTTAAAACGTTTGATCTCCGCCTCCGCTGAAGAGATAAGTTTAAAAGCTTTTTGGCGAGGCGGGACGGGTTTCGACGACAGACATTTCGGCGGAACTGCTTTGCCTGGCGCAAGTTTGAAGCTGCATTTTTTGCTGCACCGTAGCTCGCAAAGAACTGGACCAATTGCAAGTGGCTGGGGCTGGCCCATGTGCCATCGCTTCTTTAAAATGCGTGTCATGCGGTCATGCGTGTCAATTATATCGCATCTTTGGACCTTTCATTAATCTCCTATCTATGTCCCAAAGGCTCCATGGGATTGCCATAGGACCGCCGATCAGTTGGGGTGGTGCCAGGGGGGGGTCAATGTAGGCATATATTCCATACATGGAGTGTCTGGGTATATAACATAAATATGTTTTTGGTATGTTATATATATATATATCTAGAGTGAGTAGTTAGGGGGTCTGGGGGGGGGTGGCCCGCAAAAGGTACACGTAAACTCGGCGCATGCTGGGGGAGGAGGGTGGACGGATGGAACGTTTTTGGAGGTTGTGTTGGAGGTGATTTTTGAGGGGTGGTGATGCAAGAAATGCAAATTGCATCATTAGCATCATCTGAATGGTAAGGTGTAGTTGGCACCTTGCCTACCCAGGGTAGCTATAGTCCAGTTACCAGGTATAGTACTTCAAGTTCCCTTTCCATCAACCGCTCGAGAACCTTTACACATGCACAGCAATCCGCAGCTTTGAAGTCTCATTCTTGCATTGAACTCATACATAGGTGTGTAAGAGTTTTAGCAACATAGCATTTATACGGACCCAGGGTAGCTACAATTCTGTTGCCACGTATCCCACTTCAATTTCCCTACCCTGGCTCCGCGCAACTCAGGGTATACCTGGCAACTGCCTTGTAGCTGCCCTGGGTCCGCGCGCGCGCACCTAAATCACGGGCAGCTGAAGTGGGATACCTGGGAACAAAAATTGTAGCTACTCTGGGTAGGTATAAATGCAATGTTGCTATACCTCTTACACACCTATATAAGTTCAAAGCACAAATGAGACTTCAAAGCTGTGGTTTGCTGTGCATGTGTAAAGGTTATTGAGCGGTTGACGGAAAGGGAACTGGAAGTACTATACCTGGCAACTGAATTGTAGCTACCCTGGGTATCTATACCTGGCAAGGCGCCAGCTGAGTAAGAAGGGGGGTTCGGGGGGGTGGCCTGACAAAGCACACTCGAAAGTAGGTGGTGTGTAGGGGTGCACGGAAGCAAGGTTTTGGAGGTGCTTTTTTGTGTCTTTAAGAAATGCAATTGTCTTCGGTTGGTTGCAGTGCTATACTTGGCAACTGAATTGTAGCTACCCTGGGTATACCTGGCAACTGCCTTGTAGCTGCCCTGGCTCCGCGCGGGACCCAGGGTGGGGAAATTGAAGTGGGATACCTGGGAACAAAAATTGTAGCTACCCTGGGTCCGTATAAATGCCATGTTGCCATGCCTCTTGAACACATAAGTTCAAAGCACGAATGAGACTTCAAAGCTGTGGTTTGCTGAGCATGTGTAAAGGTTATTGAGTGGTTGAGGGAAAGGGAACTGGAAGTACTATACCTGGCAACAGAATTGTAGCTAACCCTGGGTCCGTATAAATGCTATGTTGCTATACCTCTTACACACCTATATAAGTTCAATGCAAGAATGAGACTTCAAAGCTGTGGATTGCTGTGCGTGTGTAAAGGTTATCGAGCGGTTGACGGAAAGGGAACTTGAAGTACTATACCTGCTAACTGAATTGTAGTTACCCTGGGTATCTATACCTGGCAAGGCGCCAGCTGAGTAAGAAGGGGGATTCGGGGGGGTGGCCTGAGAAAGCACACTCGAAAGTAAAAACGCTGGCTTTCGCTTTGCAGCTTCTGAGGTTCCAGTCCCATCAATGAGGTTCACCCTGTAACAAGGACCTCAAGCAGATCTCAAGCTTCAGACCCGTTCCAAGAGGCTAGGCCAGTCGACGAGCTAGGCTGCGAACGGCTTCGGCCTCTTGCAAGTTCACGAGTTTCTGGAGCCAAATCACAATGATCTGCGAAGCGTCGTTCGAGAGCAGGTCACGATCGGCCGAACCTACCGTGAAAACGCACGGCTCTTCAGCACTTGGCTGGGGGAGTGAAAACGACTGAACACATGCGAAGCTATCCCAAACGCTCCATGGGACTGCCATAGGACTGCCGATCAGTTGGGGTGGTGCCAGGGGGGGTCAATTTGGCGGCATATATGGCCGTCCCATGGGTCGTGTCTGGAGGCCTTGAGTTTGGAAGTTGATTCAGTTCTAGAAGCGATCGATCCGGTGCTTCCGGGCCGAAGCCGTAGCAAAACCCCTACTATGGCAAGGGCTCCAAGTACCTCCTCAGAAGGTATGACTGGACCCTCCAAACCATTCCAAACCCACCTCAAACACCTTCTTAGAAGGCACTTGGAGCCCTATGCAGCCCTAGGGAGTGCCAAGCTTTTTCGTTCAACTAACGTACGTACAATGAGTTGTAGCTGTGGGTTGCAGACCTCGAATCTTCCATTTCAAGGTCGGTGCGATGTCGGCCAAGAGGCCGTGCTCTTCATCGAGTTTTGCAGAACCATGCACTGCACTGCCAAAAGCAGTGCAAACTCCTTTCAGTTGAATTTTGCAGCACCGGACCTTGAACTAACCGACTTTGGACTCTGCATGTGACTTGCCTTCGTTACACTCAGCCGACGACGTGCGTACGTGAGCATGAGCTGGGTCAAGAGTCGTGGCGTCTCTTCAAGATTTATGTCCCTCGAATAATGTATACTAAAATCCTTGACCCCAACCCCGGGATTTATAAAAATGTTTTTTCCCGAAAATCACGTACGTCCAGGACTTCAGAAATCACCAAAAAAAAAGATTAGGCTTTGAAAATTGATCGTTGGTCCAGAAATTCAGAAAAGCATGTTAAGTCACGGTACTACTGAACTTAAGGGACATATGGTAGGTTAGACACAGGATTTTATAAACACATGTTTATCTTTAACATGGAGGTCCTTGTGGGTCAAGATCAGGATTTTAGTTTTCTTTGCCTCTATCCAATAGACATCGATATAGAGTTGGGGTACATGTCGTGCTCTTCTGCATATACTGCATTTCTCTTCCGTCGATCGGGTCTTTCCGTCGATCGGGTTCATGTCTGATGTCGTGGACAGTCGGAAATGATTCAGGGGGGCGCAGTAGAATCAGCAGACCAGAATCAGCATATCAGAATCAGCAGTTCCTGAATGGAACTTACACTGACACCAGACGTGACTGATTAGCACACAAAACGTGCCAAGATCTTCAATGACTTGCGGACAGCGCAGCCAGAAGCCTCCAACGTTCGATAGGAAGTTTCGAAGGAAAAAAATGCAGTATTCGATGTTTGTTCAGTAGAGACACCAGGGTCAATGCCAGGATTTAAATAAGACTTGTAACGATACTTTGAGAAGGCCGAGCGGCCTTGGGAGAAGGATTTTAATAAATGGTCGGTCAAGGACTTTATAAACCCGAAATCTTGCTTCAAAAAAAGGATATCCAACCTCAGCACACAAAAAAATAAGGAAGTCACCTCAGTCCGAAAGGATTCTATAAAATAAAATCCTGGGTTCAACCTTTAAGCATTATTCAAGGAATATAGATTTGTCACCAGCCGTTTCCAACAGAGGTGGGTCAGAACTGTCAAAACCCTAGTTCGACTATCCCAGGAACCGGTTACCCCAGGTGACGGCCCTAGGCAGGCCCGCCGGTCCTTGGATACCTCTCTTGGTGGTTTGGCTTGTTTGGCGCTTTCTTCCCGAAGAGGTACTGAATCCCTGGCCCAGCTGTCTGGCTGTGGAGTGGCGGCCTCGACCCTACAGGTCTGACTGACCTCATTTGATTGGATGCCGGTTCGGCCAAACCAGCACTCGGTCAACAAGGACTGGGCCATACTGGGCCCATACTGGGGAAGGAGGTTAAAGCATGTTGCTTCCAAGACCAGGTTCTTTGTCCGTGCCTTCCATGTTCCTGTGCGAGCATTGGATGTTAGCTCAAGGCGTCCGATGTTGGGAACAGGTCGTTAATTTTAAACTGCTGGAGCAGGACCGCGATCGAGCGAGCGGCGAAGGTGAAGTGATGGCAAGGGACCGAGGATGGTGGCATGTCGAAGGTGAAGTGATCAATTTTGCATGTCGAAGGTGAAGTGATCAATGGTGGCAGTCGCGGCGAAGGGTTGAAGGGTTTGATTCAGCTGAGTGGGAAGACAACCAGGTTGAATAATGATCTAATCTGATCTAATCTGTGAAGACATGTGAAAACAATATGACTCGCAATGGATCCCAAGCAGCCACTATATAAGGAACCAGGGATTCGTTTGGTCTATGGTTTTAGTCTTTGGAACCACTGGTTACCAGCTATAGTGGTAACTGGATGCTCTGGAATTATCAAAAAGACAAATAGCACCCTCCCATGTGCGCGAAATCAACGTGAAAAAAAGATTCACCGCTTCCGCGAAGGAATTCGTGAATTCTGGGGGTCACAACAGAAGGACAAACCCAAACAACTAGCAAGAACCTGAAAACAGGAAGATGGAAGACCGTTTTCCCTCTTCAAAGATGAGCTGAAAGAGCTGTGCAACGCGGTTTGTAGGACTTTCCAACTAGCCGCATAGACGAACAAACACCTTTCATGCATCGTTTTCAGGGCATATCACCTATGCTCGTCATCCGGCTCCAGCATCGTTTGGTGCCCCTCGAAGCGAGCTTGGGCTTTCGTCATTCGAACGAAAGCATCGATGGCTGAGGGAGATTGATGGGCCGGGCTGGGACTGAAGAAGAAGGGGAAGAAGAAGAAGACAGGCTACACCCTAGGATTCCAACCGCCTTTGATGCCACTTTGCAGAACATTCATCGTTTTACTGTTTTTAACTATAAGGACCCTATCTAGATTACAAAGCCAGGTCAACCGAACTCTTCTCATGGTCTTGGAAGGCTTTACAGCGGCGTGTGTGCCATGCCATGTCTTGCTGATAGGGGAATTGGAGGTGATGTGGGGGGCTTCTGTACACTCCCTGAAGTAATCATGGATGTATATTTGTGGGAAATTATGGAATTGGAGTTCACCACCTAATTTAGTATTCGTGAAAGAGTTATCCTTTTGCAGCCATGCCATTCACGTAGCCATAAATTATTTCTTTCACGCGTATTATCTGTATATCTTAGAGAGGTGGCGCTTTTTCCATTGAGGTCACTCAGGCTCTAGATTCTCGAAAGGTATACTCACACAATCTCACACATACTCTCACACCTACTCTCAGGCCAGGCACCCCCAGGCACCCTCCATGCCTGTACGGCCCGCCGACTCGTCGTCCTGACCGACCGGCGCGGAAGAACGACGGAAGAGACCTGGCGACCAGACAGGATCAGACGGGATCAGGGGTATGTCATGTAGGCATTTGAGTAGCGATCGAGCTAGAACTGAAAAGGCGCATCGCGGAGCGAGTTTGGATCGGACGGACTGTCTTCCTCTTTTCCTGATCGTGGGTGCGTGTGTGGGGGGTGTTGGGTACTGTTTGGGTGTTCAAACTGGGAAGGCGTTCGAGGTTTGGGAGGTAGAGCCACAGACAATGTGTAGTAGAAGGCTTTTCTTGGATCAGACGGCTGTGGCAAAAGCTCAGACTCTGACATCATTTGCATCGCACATATACCTGCGAATCGGCAGGTCCAACAGTCCATGGCATGGAATATTGATCCTCAAAACATCTTAAAGCCACCTGTTGGCAAACATTCCAGACATGGATTATTTGGGAGTAATAGTTGATGAACAAGCATCAATAGCCTCATTACTTTTCTGCGAGGAGGCCCAGCTTGGTGGCAAAAAAGCAGTTCCCTCATTTCCGTGTTCAAAAAAATCCTGGAGACGGGACGAAAATCCTGAGGAATCCCGCATCCAAAATCATCATGGCCCCAACGACCCCAGCTTCACTTGAGGTTCTTTTTTTTCATGAACTTCCTCGGCTGTGAGTCCTTTTACCCTGGAGCCCCTTTCAAAATGGGCAAGGTAGACTCTTGACTAATATTATACTAGGACCCACAAGGGGTGGTTAATGGACACCCCTTAACCTCTTTTCGGGGCTATCAATAGACACCTATTAGGGTGTCCTGGTATAGACCTGCCGGACCAGTCATTTTCTGTTCATTCACCTGGTGCTCCACAGACTGGTCTGGGTGCCTCCCGGTGTCATGATGCTCCGCTGGCCTGACTTGCCCCTGGCGCGCGCCACGATCGATCCATCGCCAGCATAAAGGAATCATCATGGATCAGCAAAGCAAGAGAACGACGACATGCAGCTGACTCAGAATCACAGACGATTCAAAGTACCACTCGACTTGGATTCCAAGGGTCAGTCATCAAGCGCATCAAGTCCCTCCAAGAAGTGATGTCGAGCCTTGGTTCCCGCACGGAACCCCGCAACCGATCCGAAGGCCCCCAGTGGGCTCTGAAAGCGTTCGGTCACAGCCCGGTACCATGAGTTCGGTGGAACCCGTTCCGGAAGCCAAAGCTGACCAGAGATCCGGGGGCTGAGCGTGTTTCCTCAAGGACGCAAGGTGGGACCCAGAGCCCAGCACCTCAAGGTCGAAAGAGACCCGCAAAACGAGGGTTTTACCTCATGTTTGAGCTTCTGCCATGTTTGAGAGCACCTCAAAACGACCCAGACCCTGCCTTTCCCTGACTGCCTTTCCCCCAAGCCGTGAATGCTCCACACCACTAGCATTTTCCTCGCCTAGCATCCACACCTGCGGCGAAGCCAAAACCCACGGCAGCAGCGCGGCGAAGCCAAGCCTGCCAACGGCAGCATGGGTGCTTGGAATGGTGGAGGCCAGCTATTACAGTGGGCCCTTGCAACTGATCCAAATCGATGACGATGGGACGTGCCTTGGGTTCGATTTGGACTGCTCTTCACCCCGGTCAATCGCATGGAAGAGCTGAACAAAGAGAGCAGGTGGACTCCCACCAGCTGATGGTGGTCCATGGCGGTCCACTTTTTCAAGCCCTCATAACTCTCATACCTGCAGTTTTCTCAACAGACCAACGCCCAAAAAGGGGAAAAGAGTCAACCAGTTAATCAACAGAGAAACCGCCCACGGGTCAACAAAAATCACCCACCATCGTGCCACTGGACCCGACTGACATCGACTGACGTACCTGACGTGCCAATGGGATCTCTGACCCTCACAGGGACGACCTCGGGCGTGTACCTCCCCATAGGGTCCAGGTACCTCCTTTTCGGATGGCCTTGTTGGAGGTGAGTTCGTACTTCCTGAGAATGGTCGTTCTTGGGGGGTCTGGCAGGACATCCTCAGGAACGGATCGTCCCTGGACCCTTAGGGCTCATGACAACCGACTCGAGGTCCGACTCGAGGAGTCTAAGATCCGCTTCACTTCGGTTCGACGACGTCGCCGAAGAACCGGGTGAGGGTTCGACTCCTCAGGTGCCACTTGCAGGACAATGCCGTGGCCATCCTCAACCAGATCCCTGGGCGTCTCGCGGTGGTGGGCATTGCTGGCTTGTACCGCTCCTTGGCTAACGCGGCCCCACCGCACCACGAGAGGTAGCGTGGCGATGCTGCTGATGGTGTCGGGCACACGAAAACCCGTTGGAATCCCCCCCCCGGAGAGGCGCAGATGCCACAAAACCAGTGCACAAAGCACCTCCAGGACTATCACCACGTGCATCACTCTGTTTTGGCAAGCTGTCCACCCACACCCACATCAACTCAAGAATCTGTCAGGGAACCCAGAGTGCTCAAGGTTCTCCCAAATGCCTGCTTGGTTTGCTTGATCTGATATTTTTGGTGATTTCACCATCCGTGTCGAGATGTATTCCAATGTTTCGCTGAAAATTTTGACGAAAGACACTGAGGCACTGGGAAGTCCTACTTGCTGAATCGACTTTTAGGCAGGGGGCCCAAGGGCGAGGGCGACCATGGGCGGTGTTTGTGTGGAAGAAGCGCAGTTGGAGCACGTCACCCAGAGCTGCACCCAGACCCCTTTCACCCGGGCGGACTTGCCAGGTAGTTGATTCTGGTCATTTTGGGGTGGGAAAAAGAGCAGGGTCACCTCTGTCTTGACCCACTTCCGCCCCATGTCAATCTGAACGTTGGGTCACTTGGGGGATGGTCTGTTGATTTCACGAAAAAAGCTGGGCGCCCGTCCGATGATGGAAGAAGTCGACGACTCTCTTCGTCCACAGGGGACCGATCCGTCCGGTGCAACACGAAAAAGTGGGGATCCAGGCTTGCATGAATTTGATCGACCTTCCCCAGACACGACCTGTCTGGGACTGCCTGGCAGGACTGCCGAGAAACGGCGGTGGTGCCAGGGCGGGTCAATGTAGGCATATGTGGCCGTCCCATGGAGTGTCTGGGTTCTAGGGTTTGAGGTCTACCGGGAAACCCCGGGGGGGAAATAGCCCCATTTTTAGAGGTGATTCGGGGTGTCCATGTCTAATACCCCGAGCGCGTGGGTTCTAGTATAGGCATTTAATAGACCGCATGAATTTAATCTGGCCTTGAAAACCTTTGATTTCTCTAAGCTACAATCCAGCAGCCAGCCACGACAAGTGCTGATAGAGGACCCAAGACCGCCATCGATGCTTTCAATCCTTCCAAACATCTCTTCCACTCAGCCCCAAACAAGGCCTACAAGATGGCTTCGAGATTGGACCGACCGTGCCACCCGGACGCGCCAAGTACCGTCGACGCGCCAAACGTCGACGGGCCGAGCCCAAGCACGCTGCCGACGGGTCGGAGTCTGGGACTCGGAGGAGGATCTGTGCAGGAAAAACAAACTCCATCCAGGAGCCACAAAGGGGTAGTGTTTAGTCCCCAAGTGAGTGGATGTTCTGGGCACCCCTAACCTCCATGGATCGCACCCTGTATTGTGACTGCTGGATGTATCCTCCATGTGGGGGCAGATTTACAGCTGCATTAGCTGCATTAGGGTGGTTTCACGGCTCAATGTAGGCACACACACACCATATACGGAGTGCCTGCTTTTTTCGCTCCCGCCCCATTCGAATTCTGTGATTTCAGCCAGCCCGCCGGGTGTTGTGGAATTCTGATCGCTGAGGAATCCCTGCACCAAGGGCTTGTGGATCTGGGGTCAACCTGTACAGCTGGCTCCAGACTATCACTGCATCCTCATCGCGTCTTGGACGAATGCACCTGGACCTTCTTTCGGGGCGTCCAATGGAGGTCCCTTATAGTGGTGGGCTGGGGCTTCCATTGGGCGCCCCTTGGAAGGTCCTGGCAGGTTTTTTTTGTGTTTTAATGTTTTTTCTCCCAGGGGGCGGTTCTGTTTTCCCAAGTCGTAGCGGGACTCGTGGGGTCCTCACTATATCCATCACTGACGAGGAGTGGTGCTGGTCCAACATTTCAGATTGGAAGAATGCACTCGTTGTCGTTGGTCCAGAGGCCCAGAGGTTTAATTGCACAGGGTTCACTCTGACACATTGTGAAGCAATTTCTTGGAAATACTTTCGAGCGTGTATGGAACAAAAAGCTGGAACATTCACAAGACTTCAGTTCTGTTCATGGCCACTTCCCCTGTTTTTGAAACATGTTTTTCCCAAAGCCAACCTGTAGGGGTGAACTTGGTACCCCGCAACTCGCCAACTTGACACATTTTAAGCGGCATCCCCGGACGTTCCCTGCATTTTTCAGGTTCCATCAGGTTCTCTGGTCTTCTCAAAGCTGTGACAACTGACATGCATGCAGCACATGGGCCCTTTGTTCGAGACCCTTTTTCCGGGCCAACTCTCCTCAGCCATTGGGCTTGCACATCCGAGGATACGGAAGGCTTAGGATCGACTCAGAGGAGCAGCAGCTGTGACATGCAAATCTTCTCGCTGTGCCTCTTGGATGGACAGCGGACCAGGGAATACTAGGGGCCCGGCACTAGGCCCGGCAGAGGCAAGCAGTGGATGTCAAGAACTTAATCAACTGAAAGTTTAAGCATAATTCAATCAATACACTCCCAGAGCATGGATGATGGGACTGGCCTGTGGACCTATGCCATTGCCATGCATGTGACTTCGACGGGCTTTTGCGGCGGCGATTGGTGAGAGAAGGCCTTCGTTCGTGCAGACATGCCAGACATGCCAGACATTCGTCACGGAAGCCTCGCTGTTCGTAATCCTTCCTCCGACGCTGTTCGTCACCGGGGGGGAACTGAAGCAAAACTAGGCCTTCTCTTGTCCTCGTACTTCATCTACAACTCCATGGGCGTCATCGATGAGCAGGCGTTGGACCGGTCAGCGGAACGTCACGTGGCGACAGCGTGGCCGAGGAGAACACCCCCGGCCTTTCCAAAGCCAGACACGACACATGGAACTGGTATGCTTACATTGAGTCCAGATCAACCACCCCAATGTATACGAAGTCTGCCATACATGGAGTGTTGGCGAAATAGTTAAATAAAGCGGGTCTGGGTCCGTTTCCTGCGAAGCTACGGCCTGGTGGGTTGAAGTAAACACGGTAGATGCTCAAGTGTCGAAGCTAGGCTTGGCCTCTGACTAGATCTATAGTGCTATTTTTGGGGGGGAAGTGTCAATGCTCATCCACCGTTTCTTTGCAAACTGATTCACAACAGAGGGTTGCACTGTGCTGCACTAAGTCTACTGTAAGTCATGTTATGAATCCATTGGTTTTGGTGTAGCGTTTCCACTCACATAGACATAGCCCAGACCGTCCATGAAAGTAATAGTTACATACCTCCATCATCGATGACCCCAATGTAAGCGGCACTTCCAGTCCCATGAATGCTTTGGGTTGGACACTTTGGATTCGGGAATTTCTCCAAAAGAACCCCCTTTCAATCCATCAGGTCCTTCCTCTTTCATCGTCTCCTTCGTCTTTCTTCCCGACGATTGCGCCGCCCTCACGGGTGAGGCCATCGACGATCTTCACTTAGTCCTCAACCTAGCGCAACACATTCACGTGAAGAGCCGCCGGAAGACGGAGGAAGAGAAGCGAACAGAGCCTCGGGTGGCACGGTGCCTTACGAAGCACGAAGAGAAGCCGAAGGTGTCGGTGAGATGAGGCCCAGGTGAGGAGTCAATGTATAGGTGTAACTGTATATATATATATATATCTGTATGGCATATACATGGAGTGTCTGGTGAGGGGGTGAGTCATTGAGAGGACAATGGAGGACATGTCAAGGTCGGCTTGCCCGCACCATTTATAGGCTGCTGGGTGGTGGTTTCAGAGATATCCTTCTTCTAGTCCTTCTTAATCTTTACTTGACAATTTTTGAGCCCACTGAGCCAACTGACTCATAGTTTTCGTTCATGAGTTGAAGCCACCCACCAGTCAGGCTTTTGGGGGCCAATCCCCTGAGTATGGGTGGATCCACTTCCAACACACGTAGTAGCGAAGCGTCTTCATCCAGTGCATCGGTCCCTCGGTCCACTCGACGCCTCGGCGTTGAGAAATTCTGATTGGTTTCTTTAAAGACATCTATTTCGATTGATCTTGAGATGGGAAAACGCCTGAGCGTTTCGCTTGATGGTTCCGACCTCCGGAACCAATCCCGGAAGCCGTCCGGAAGGACTTGTCGCTGTATTTTCCCATCTTCCTCTGGGTCCTGCGGGACTTCCACCTGTCCCTGGCGGATGAGAAGGGCCAAAGCATCAGTGAGAAGGAGTACTTGGAAAGGGCTTTGCGCCCCAACCCGGGACACGAGGAGCGGTATGAAGCCGGGAGTGGGGTAGTGTAGACTGTAGACTCTTGAGGACCACAACTGCCCCATATGAAGACGTTTTTCAATTCCGCTTTCATGTTCCTTGAGGGATTGGGGACGCCCCACGAACCAAGAAGAGGTGCAGTTCGTTCGGTTATATAACTTAATTTTCTAAGATGGCAAGTAAGGAGTCACCACTCTGGGTTGACAACCCTGTACATCTGAAGATCCTGCGTTGGCACCTCCAGCAAAACGGTCCAATAAGTCCGCAACTTGCTGGGGAGTTCACGCCCTCGGCCAGAAGGGGCACCCCAAAGAAGATGTCTTGAAGGATTAGAGCGGGGTCACTTCAACTGATCATGGACAGTCTAGGATGAACATGAACTGCCGTTGATTGACTCTCTTCGTCTCGGTTGTCTCCAGTTTTGCAGGGTTTAGATCATCCACAGTCCACATTAGGTATCGCTTTGATCTCCCTTGGACATTGGAGCAGGCCTTTTTGGGGGGGGGAACTGCGCTGAACTAGCTCCCTGAAAGAGATTCTTCCCTTCAAACGCATTCTGTTGAACTTCCAAAAGGCACCCGTCTCCACAATATAATGTCAAAAGATAAACCTGCAAACATCTTTGATCGATGTTGATAGCAGACCATCTTGGGAGGAACATCATGCTTTGTAACATGGATCATTTCACGCCATAAAACTGGCCCCCCCAAAACCATTTCCACTATTAAACGGGTTGCCTTGGGTGGCCCTTCTCTAAAACGATGTGCCTTTTTCCCTCAGAGGGCTTTTCACAACACCTGTGCTGCAGTCATCGGTCCGCTTCATCCGGCAGGAGAAGAATCAGCTCCGAGAGGTCATCAAGGAGTGATGACGGTCCGAGAGGTCATCTGCATGGGATGCGAACCGGATGCGAACACCCCCCGAGGTGGGATGGTTTTGGTACATCAAAACCTCCAATGGAACCTTTCTGAATCGGGGGTGTCCTGTCATGTCCTGTCTAGAGGTCCCGAAGAGTGGTGGGCTGGGGCGAAACCAGACAGGTGGCCCCGTAAGGAAGGTGCTGGTGGTTGTTTTTCTATTTATTTATTTTTTTGTGTGTGTGTTGTCTTTTTCCCCACCCGTAGGACTGTGGGGTTGTTAGATTTTTAATTTTTAGAACTTTGGACTTCAGTACGCCCGGTAGCCCAACTTAGCTCTTCCACAGCACACTGGCCAAAGTGATCCCTGAGTAGCGCAACTTAGCTCTTCCACAGCACACTGGCCAAAGTGATCCCTGGGTAGCGAAACTTAGCTCTTCCACAGCACACTGGCCAAAGTGATCCCAGAGTAGCGCAACGTAGCTCTTCCACAGCACACTGGCCAAAGTGATCCCTGAGTAGCGCAACTTCGCTCTTCCACAGCACGCTGGCCAAAGTGACTCTTGCCGTTGGCGCGGGCGAAGCTGCTGGCAGAGCACTTCACAACTTGTGTGTGGATGCTCAGATTTTTCCCCACCCGTAGGACTGTGGGGTTGTTAGATTTTTAGAACTTTGGACTTCAGCACGCCCGGTAGCCCAACTTAGCTCTTCTATAGCACACTCACGAAGTGGTCTCTGAGTAGCCCAACTTAGCTTTTCCACAGCACACTCACCAAAGTGGTCCCTGAGTAGCTTAGTCCTTCCACAGCACACTCACCAAAGTAGTCCGCGAGTAGCCCAACTTAGATCTTCCACAGCACGTTGACCAAAGTAATCCTTGAGAAGCCCAAAGTAGCTTTTCCACAGCACGTTCACCAAAGGAATCCCTGACTAGCCCAACTTAGCTCTTCCACACCACACTCGCCAAAGTAATCCCTGAGTAGCCCAACTTAGATCTTCCACAGCACGTTGATCAAAGTAATCCTTGAGAAGCCCAAAGTAGCTTTTTCACAGCATGTTCACCAAAGAGATCCCGGAGTAGCCCAAAGTAGCTCTTCCACAGCACGTTCCCCAGAGTGATCCCTGAGTATTCAAGCTAGCTTTTCCACAGCACGTTCACCAAGGTGATCTCTGAGTAGCCCAAAGTGGCTCTTTCACAGCACGCTCGCCAAACTGATCCCTGTTCACCAAAGTAATCCCTGAGTAATTCAACGTAGCACTTCCACAGCACATTCACCAAAATGACCTCTGAGTATTCACACCACATTCACCAAACTGATCCCTGAGTAGCTAAACCTAGCTGCCTAGCTCTTCCACAGCACATTCACAAACTAATTTCTAAGTAGTTCAACTTAGCTTGTCCACAGCAACCACAGTTTTTAGTAGCGCAACTTAGCTTCTCCACAGCACATTTACCAAAGAGATCGCAGGATAGTTGTAGACTTGTAATGTACTTATCAAAGCAGTTTTTTCCCCACCCGTAGGACTGTGGGGCTGTTAGATTTTAAGAACTTTGGACTTCAGTAGACTCGCTACTTCTGCACATCCACCAGAGTGGTCCCAGCGTAGCTCAGAGCAACCCAAAGAACACAGCACATCCACCAGAGTGGCCCCGAGTAGCCCAGCGTAGCCTTTACACCAGCACATTCACCAGAGTGCTCCCAAGTACCAGTTCCACAGCATATCCACCACAAGTTGACTTGGCAGGGATGTGGGGTTGCCAGGCATTAAAATATCGAAGTTCAGAAACCTCACAAGTAAGTATTCGATGTGTGGCTTTGTTTTCAATAAAGAATCCTTTTCGCGCCGAACCGCTTTTCTCTTGTGAAGACCAATTCTTTGAGGGTGGGGAATTTCGAAGTAAAATAATTTTTTTGGTGGGTTGTTTGGTCTATGAATCGACTCAGATGCACAATTTACTTTTTTCATTCTCAAGCATTGGCTTCTTCTCTGGGATTCCCAGGCACTTTCAACAGGCTCTTCCGACGGTTTCCAGGCGCTTCGATTCCTGATTTCCTAGACACGACCTGTTTGGGACAAACATAAAGAACCACAGCTGTTTCTCGGCAGCTCTGGCAGTCCCAGGCAGGTCGTGTTTGGTTTTTTTTTCCCTTCGAATTCCTAGACACCTTTGACCAGACGAGCATTTGGTCCACCGTCCAACCCCTCCCGCTTCGGACCGATCCTCGAGCGTTCGTGCGAGGATCTCTTCCGTGAGCGGGACTGCGTGACCATCGTGCGGCCCGTGGCGGAGGAAGCGGACCTGCGGAACATTCAACAGGCGGAGCGGCGGAGCGGCACGATGAAGTGAACACTTGGGAGGTGTTTTTTTGGGTTGTTCCTCTTTTGCTCCCCCGAACTCCGGTCCAGTTGCCATTGAAGCAGGTTTTAATCCATGTCCAGCTTGGCATTGAACAAGAGGTTTGTCCCATGTCCAGCTTGCACGGGGTTTTCCCGGTGTTTTCCCATGTTTTCACGTTGGGGGTTGGGAGGTCCAGTTCTCCCTGCTCTCAGCCTCAGCCAGAGATCCGCATGCAGCATAGCATGCTGGGAGGGCGACCTCCAGCCGTGAAGGACCTCAAAGAATGATATACCCTAGGCCTCCAAGTGCCTTCGTTTCGAAGGTGTTTGAGGTGGGTGCCAGGAGGGTCCAGTCATACCTTCTGAGGAGGTACTTGAAGCTGGGATAATCATGAAGACCATCCTCTTGCAGCATCCCACTCAATTTGCATGGTTTCGGTGCATTGTGTAGTCCTTCTTTGCACTTTTTTGTTATCTCTCTTCCTCTCGGTTCTGTTCACCTTGCAGTACTATATACTGGTTGAAGAGTGAGGCATGACGAAAAAGCATCTAGCTAGCAGTCACATGGCGGACAGGGTGCGATCCATGGAGGAAGTCGGGGCGCGAACCTGTCACATCCACTCACTTGGGGACGAGCCACGCCATGCCACCCCGAGCTCATTGTGACTCCTGGTAGCGGAATCTAGCATTCAATCCGCTACAGCCTGCTGATCTGCATCAACCCCGGTGGCCTTTGCATCAACACGTCTCGTGCTGCAGGTGCCTTACGAGAAGCTGAGGCCCCAATTCCGAACCCAGGTCGAAGCCTTTGTCAAGAAGGCGCGGTCCGTGACAGGCGATGTGACAGCGCCCCCCCCCAAAAAGCAAATGACTTATCCAACACTCCAGCACCATCCATGTAAGGAGTATAGTCAGACACATCAGGTCCTAGAAATGGGGATAACTATTATATAACCATCCATGGCACGTCTGGAAATCTATGAGACCCTTCGAAGTCTGCGGCTGCTGGAGCTTTGCCTCGCAACGACGCCTCCGGCGAACGCCGAAGACCCGAAGATGCGGCTGGGCCGATGGCGACACCACGGCACCGCTGTCAGCTGAGCCCCAGCCGAGCAGGTCTACACCTACTTGAAGCCGAAGAAGATCGATGGGAACGCGGGAGAGCTCAAGGGGACGGCGGGACGGGGCACTGCACCACGGAGAAAACGACTCCGGCGTCCTCCAGGTGCTCTGTAAAAGGAGCTTCCCGTCCAAGAAGAGGAGATCCAAGTGCAATACCCCAGAGAACCCCGGTGTGACATATTTGCACACATCTCCTACAAGTATACATGAGGGTGGTGATCTAGACGTTTTTAAGAGTGAATGTGCAGATCTTTGATACATATCCGACATGATAACATGAGGGTGGTTTTAAAGTATTAGATTATGTTAAGTTAAGATGTTTAAGTTTGAACGTGTATATACCCTAGGGCTCCAACCATATCCTCAGAAGGTGGTTAGACCCCCCCCAAACCCACCCCAACCATCTTCTCAGGAGGTGGTTGGAGCCCTGGGGATATGTATATAACTATTTCGATCTACCAATCGATTGTTGGGCCCCCCCACGCGGCCCCACATGCACCGCCCCAAGCTGCGCGTCCACTCGTCCCGCGCTCCACGCCGATCACGAGGTGGTCACGGGTCGGATGTTCGTGGACTTGGCCTCGGAGTACTGCAAAGCCATCAATGGCCGCCGTGGTCGAATGGAACACCGGGTTTTGCTGATTCAGGTGATGTCTTCATGTTCCCTATACTATGCATAAGTTATGTGAAATCCATTTAAATCCCCTTTGGGGGACTATTTTTCTAAGTTCCTTTGAAGCAAATCCAAGTATTGGGGCCCCACTCTGAGCGAACGTGTCACCGCCCATTCTGCACCGACTGGGGCCCCACCCCTTTCGCGCGTTTCTTTGGGGTGTGATTTGGTCTTCCCCAAGGGCTTCAAGTACCTCCTCAGAAGGTATGACTGGACCCTCCTGGCACCCACCTCAAACACCTTCTTAGAAGCGTTAGAAGGCACTTGGAGCCTCCTCCAAACCCACCTCAAACACCTTCGAAACGAAGGCACTTGGAGCCAATGGGATCTTTAGAGAAAAATTTGCACCGGTGACGTACGAGGTTCGTTTGCCAAGCGGCCATGGACACATCGGCTAGTCGGCTAGTCTTAGCTGGATTGCCACTTTGTCGTTGGGCTGGCGGGTGGCGGGTTCCCCAATCGTCTTCAATCGAAAGAAGGAAAGAACGCTAGGATCCTACCAGGCCCTACCAGGACCATCCTGTCGGGGTGTTTATTCATAGCCCATCATAGCCTCTTAGCTGTGATTCAGGGTGTCCATTAACCACCCAACTCCTGCGGGTCCTGGTAGGAGAGCTGGTTGACACCGGACTGGAGGTGGACATGCACATGTTCCAAGCGTCCGCCGGGTCGGTGTTCCACATGTCGCCCGGTCTGGGCGGTTCGCCAACTGGTCATGTTGGCCGGAACATGCTGGACATATCTCCAACGCACTGACGCAGACGCTTCATGTATGGCATGGCATGCTACTTACGGTCTATATCTACCGTGGTTTCAGGTGACAACATAGGTGTATACTGTACATATGTGTCATGCCCCCTCTCCCGCCTTGGGGCACTACCTCCTCCGCCCCGCCCTGGGGCACAACCACCTACCACTTCGACGCCTCCCACGCCGCTTCGCCACGCCCAGGTAGCGCGGTGCCCACGATCCACGCCGCCTGGGCATCGGTCGTGCAGCACCAATTCCGCCTGGCGCTGCGCGACGCCGTGCAGGCGCGGCTGGAGGGTCGCGCGGTGAAGGGGCGCGGTGGAACGGTGATTTGGGTTCTGGAAGAGAGAAGGAGGAGGGGTTGGACCTCTCCGAATGTTCATCCATGTTCATCCAGTTTGGTTAGAGATAAGAGCCTGATCAGATTTTGTATATATATATATATGTCCCGTACACCAGCAAGGAGTGGCTCAGTGGCTCACCATGCTAATGTTTGACGAGGGGGTTTGTTGGATCTCTTTTTGGTTGTTTTCTTGTGGCAGGGCTCGGCGGTGGCGCGGGGCTCGGTTGGAAGAGATGGCGCGAAGAGGTGGCCCAATACACAGACTATCGGACTGGAATAGTCCCATGGATGGTTTGAGCAACACCCCATGGTCCCAGGTGTTTAGATGCGTTGAAAGGCCACTGAACAGGGGCGGTCAATGGATCGAATAGTGGATCATCCAATTTCATTTAACAATTTGGATGAGGTCATCCGCTAGCACAGGTTTATTAATTGGGTTGCCAAATATTTTCCTTTCCTCTTCTTATCTCTTAAGTCGTTAACCGGCAACCCGATAATATATTATAATTGTGGGAGCAACATATAAAAGAAAATATGCTATCATTATTAATAATGTTGCTCCCAAGATCAGGGAATTATAATAAGAGATGATTGAAGAGAAATAATTCATGAATCCTCCATATAATTATTTATGCTGTAGGTCTTATATTTTAATGGAGGATTCATTCATGTAAAAGATATATTATTTTATAGGTTGGTCCCGCCATAAATAATAAAGGTAAGATTTAAAAAAAATAGGCGGGACCAATATAAATAATAGATTAATGGCCTTGCAATTGTCTATCTCTTATTATTAATTATTTATTGTGGGCAAGGCCAACTAATGGATGCCCTGAACCAAGTAGCACCCAAGGGAGGCGTACTAAGAGGTATAGAGGTCACAGACAGTTCCAGCACCATCCACTAACCGGGTGGTGAGGTGGATCGCACGTGCATGGCGATGGTGAATGGGGGGGGCAGTCGTCCTGCATGGTGATTGCAACGCCCTAGCAGTGCTAGTCCAGATGTCTCGTCGTGGTGAGGTGGGTCCTGAAATGGACCCCATGTCTTCCCCGGCGCTGGTGGTCTGGAACGTTCACTCGACCCCCCACGAACAGCATCCGTGGCCTGTTGAGGTCTATCGCCAGCGGATGAACGAACGTGCCATGCAACACCTGCCGATGGCAGAGGAGAAGCTGAGAGATCTACATAAGATCGCCAAAGCGGAGGTGACTTGATATGCAGACCATGGATTCGCCGTCACGAACCCCGCACCATTGCGAGTGGACATATGGGGGTACCAAGAGAGGTAGCCGATAACCTGAACCAGGACCCGTCACCTGGGGGACCCATAGGATAGCCATGCCTATATAGGGTTCTTCAACCTCTGTTGCCAACAGAAAAAACCTCAACAAGTTATATTCCCAAAACTGGACGAACTCAAACCCCAAAACCGGGGTGTTGTGAACATTGGCCTCTGTTGTTGGTATACAATACTCCCGTTTGGGCTCCGACCACCTCCGTTTCGGTTCGGTGGGCCAGGGGTGGGTTTAGGAGGTCCACCAAACCTGAGGATATAGTTGGAGCCCTAGGGACTCTGCCAACCTCTGGTTCCTGATGTTGCTGCGTTTCGAGGCAGGTCGTCTTACCTCGTGATCCGGCGAGGTGATGGTACGAGGGGCGCACTTGAATGTGCGGAACGTTCGGTGAAAACGTCACGTTCGTGGGGTTCGGTTGGTTTGGACCCCGAAATGATGAACCAAGTGGTTCCACCGAAAATGAGTGGTCTCCAAAAGACTGAACACTGCCCTGGAAGTCAAGTCAGTCAAGTCCACCACTTTAAGAATGGTTGATCTGGTTTTAGTGTAAAACCCTTAGTGAAACAATGGTTGTTCGGGATTCAGGCTATTACAACAATGGTGATTCGACTTCTAGGGACTGTAGATCAAGAAGCATCACTGCACCCTCCCAGAAAAAGAATCATGGAAGTGGGCAATAGCCCGCGGAAAGACCCTTCTCGACCATTCTCCTCTACAAACAGGGTGTTGTCCACTTCCATATTTGTTGTAGGAAGTGTACTTTTTTACGCTCTTCAAATTCATGTTTCCTCCTATGCCAGTCTGAGTGTTTTTTTTTCAGAACACATTTGTTCGACTATCCCAGTTCGGTACCTCAGGTTACGGGTCCTATCTACGGTCCACCTGTGCTCTACCGAAATGGAACCATCTACCGCGGCGCGCCGCGGCTCAGGCGTTGAAGACCTTGTTCGCCACGAAGCTGGAGCACGATCCTAGGCGACCGGACTTTGGGTCGCTGCTGCTGTTCCAGCGCGCCCGCTCCGGATTCTTCCGCTCGCCCTTTTTCGGACGTGACTGGAACCGGGCGAAGGGAAGGATTTTGGAGCTGAGAAAGCGTCACTTTCCAAGCAAGGTACGCAAGGTAACTTACTTAAAGCTAACCAAGGAATATCACTTTTTTGGGGGGGAGGGAGTCGAGCCTTGATTACATGATGAGCAGTGGACCGCTTTTCAATCTTCTTGGGCACATGGCACACACACCATGTCAGAGAGCTTACCAGGAGTATCCTGGGTGTTTGATCTCCAGAACACTACACCCGTCGACAGGATGGAACTAACACACGAGACAGACCTGTTGGGGGATGATCCTCCAGGCTTGATCAATTTCTTCTATACCAGGACCCTCCAAGGGGTGTCCAATGGACTACCCCACACTACCTATAGGCTTCCATTGGGCACCCCGTGGAGGGTCCTGGTATAGAGAGCTTTCTTTGCCGAGAGGGTTTTAATGTTGCTGCCTCGCCGGTGGTCATACAAGCCACCATAGGTGGTCAAAACTGTCAGTCAGCAAGTGCTATCAAGGGGTTGGTGAGTGATGGTAGACTTCGATGCAGGAAGGCCAGGAAGGCCAATATTTCATGCATTGTGTGTGTTTGGTTCACGTTTAGAAAGCATTGCTTGTTCTCAATGTTTGGCATGGTTTTTCTACCTGGAGTTTGACCACGGCTCAAGCCAACGCTTCTGGCTTATGAAACCTCAAAAATGCAGGTTACCGCTGTGTCTGGCAACACGATTGCTCAGGTTGATGAGGAAGAGCTGCGTTACATGGTGGAAAGTGGGCAATTGGTTCGAGACCTTAAGCGACTTCTTTCAGCTAAGGTTGGGTGTTCAAGGTTTCAGCAAAGACTCTTCAGTGACGAGCTTGGCGAATTGGAGGATGACTTGCCTTTACGAGCACTATCAAGTGTCCAGCTGGTAATTCTGCCCTTGTGTGCCCCTGATGAGACCATGCAAGAAGAACTGTTCAGGAGCTGCCAGCAGAATAATGTGACTGACATTGAAAGGCTGCTTCAACAGCCATTGGACCCGAACGAGGAAGGTTTTGTTCTTGCTGCCCGGGAAGGCCACTTGGAAGTTGTGCGATTGTTGCTCGAGGCTGGAGTTGACAAAGATGCACCAAATACAGATGACCGGACGGCTTTGCACATAGCAGCCCAAGAAGGCCACTTGGAAGTTGTGCGATTGTTGCTCGAGGCTGGAGCTGACAAAGATGCAGCAGATACAGATGGTTGGTCTGGTTGGCCGGCTTTGCTCATTGCAGCCAAGAAGGGCCACTTGGAAGTTGTCCGATTGCTGCTTGATGCTGGAGCTGACCAAGATGCAGTAGAT